>JAWPHD010018583.1:0-39257 GCA_037043455.1 Cyrtodaria siliqua
ACAACAGCCACATTTTACAACATATGTACATCGTTACTAAACCTACTGACCACGAGGTATATATAAACTTACATCGTTTGAGAATCAAAACTCTATAGATACAATATAAAAAGCTTTAACCAGCCAGACAATAAAAACAAAAATGGATAATTCATTTTACACTTATTCATTTACGGATATTACAAAACCCATGAATAAACATATACTTTTAAGCGACACATATGCATTATTATATGAGATGTACACCTGGATAGAGTTTTGATAAACTGTTTTTGTAGTGTAATTTTTTCGCAATTTGGCGGGTTATTTTAAAATTTGTATAACAAACACCTAAAAATCAACAGTTAAACCGTAAAATGCCTTTTCTTTTTCTATCTGTTTTTTTTTTCGCAATTTGTCGAAAATGCAGTGGTCTACATTTGTGATTTTAGTTCGTGGATTTATTCAATATGCGATTTGTAAACATGGTTAAGTCTTCATAATGGAATACCTTATTAAAAGTCATATTCTCTATATATTTTAGTTCGCTTAAAACTTTAGAAGTGATTTTATTGAAAAGTGTACAACTTCAAGCCATAAACAAGAGACCACTCGCTTTGTCTCAAAGTGCTCTCATGTTTTAAGAAACCACAACTATTTCTTTATATAATCTGTAAAACTGTGAATCCACGTAGAGGCCATATTTGACCCCATTGTCGCCATTTTGAACAAACTAGGTAGAGGATCATAAGCATATGGTACATGGCGAACTATTATTTAGCTTCTGAAGTATCAGAGAAGCTGTTTGAATATGTTTTTCATAATATAAATTCAATGTTATAGTGTGAACCCCGGGACATGGCCAAATTTGATTCCAGGCTTGATTCAAGGGACACCATTTAAATTATTTGGTACAGGACAATAATATTAAGCTACATGTAGCTTATTACACCTCAATCTTTTTTAGTTTCAGAGAAGATGTTTATAGACGTTCCTACATAACTCTATGTAAATATGTGACTTTGACTATAAGATCACCATTTGAACAAAATAAATTGGTAGAGATCGATACTCTTATGCTACATGCATCGTATTAGACCTCTAGCTCTTGTAGTATCAGAAAAAAATATTTTAAGGACTTTCCTATATAACACTTTGTAAAACTTTAACCCCAGAACCGGGCCATAGTTGGACACAGAGTCAAGATTTGAACAAAAGTGGTAGAGAACCATAAGCTTGTACAATATGCAAAATAATATACCTTTGGCTCTTGTTTTCTTTAAAGAAGAGATTTTAAAGATGTTTCTATATGACTCTATGTAAATATATGACCCCTGGGGCGGAGCAAGATATGACCCCAGAGTCAACATTTTAACAAACTTGCTAGTGGACCATAAGCTTATGCTTCGTGCATAATATGGGACCTCTAGCTCTTACAGTTTTAGAGAAAATTATTTATTTTTAAAGATTTCCTATATAACTGTATGAACAAATGTTACCCCCGGGGCTGGGCCATATTTGACCCTAGGGTCAACATTTTATAAATACTTGGTAGAGGACCCTAAATGTATAATACATGCAAAATATTAGACCTGTAGCTCTTCTAGTTTCAGCGAAAACGAATTTTTAAAGAAACAATAGTTTTGCTTAAAAGGGGGAGATAACTCAAATAACAGGAATCAGCTACCCTGTTCACACTGCTATCATGGATTTTTTGTTTCTCTACAAGGTACTCAATAACATGGTACTAGTACGAATTTGTCCCTTGAGATGGTAACAAAAATGTGTATGGCTCACGGTCTATAATAAACGGAACATACGTGTGGCTGTTGTTTGAACATTTCATCACTGAGGTACGAAAAAATACTTCAAGTATGCTATATGTCAAAGTAATGTGCTTATAAACGCCAAAATATCACTTAATATTGCACCCATTTCCCATTTTCAGAATTCAGTGGGTTCATTTATCCATCGTTTACTTAAAAAATGTATTACAAACACTTGAATTCTTGTTATTTTCTTTTAGTATAAAGGTATATATATTATTGTCTCAAAATAACACATACGTGTATTGCTTATGTAACAAACAGAAAAGCTGTAAGTTAAGTTAAAGTCTCTAAAAGTGGGTGGGGTAAATTTACATGTTAAATTGAGATTTTTGGCTAAAAAGAAGGAAACAAGGACATTTAAACTGATTGTACTTGTCATATTTTGGGGCTGGTAACGGTTTTAAATAATAATTAATAGTGAAAATACATGAATTATTAAATATAACTTTCTGAGTGACATTTTATGACATTCTGTGATTTTCAGTTTTTTCAAGAGTGTTATGTTTAAAAACGCACTAAAAATCATGTAAAACTTAACTTTGAAATTGTTATAATGCATGTTTCTTAACTAGATAAAATTGCCCCAGATTGACAATAGTACTAATTTGCACACTAAAAGGGTACCGCACATCATTCTGGCCCAAGGACTAACACCTTTGTATGCAATAATAAGAACAATATTCGATCTTTAATAAGTATCCTTTAAACGTATAGTGGGTGATATTAGTATGTCTCCCCCACTTTGTGGAGGGGAGACATATTGTTTTGTGTAGTCAGTCTGTCTGTAATCTGTCTGTCTGTCGTCTGTCTGTCGTCTGTTGTCTGTATGTCACAAACATTGTCCGGACTAGTTGCCCTGAATCGCTGGCCGGATTTCAACAAAACTTTGCAGGGATGATCAGTACCAAGACTAGCTGTGCACATCTTCGCCGTGCTCCGGTTGAAAGACATTTGGCAGAGTTATGTCCCTTTACATGTTTTAATACACAAACCTTGTCACGACTAGTTCGTTCTCCTGAAAACCAGTCCGGATTTCAGTGAAACATGTCAAGAATGATCAGTACCAATTCTAGTTGTACATATTGTCGCCGTGTTCCGGTTGAATGCATTTTGGCAGAGTTATGGCCGTTTAAAGGTTTAAATACACAATCTGTGTCCGGATTAGTTCTCTTAACCCTTGGCCGGATTTCATTGAAAATGTGCAGCGAATATCAGTTCCAAGCCTAGTTGTTCATATCGTCGCGGTGTTCTGGTTGAATTTTTTTTGGCAGAGTTATGACCCTTTAAATGTTTTAATACATGCTCTTTGTCCGGACTGGTTCTCCTGATCGCCTGGCCTGATTTCAATGACACTTGGCAAAGATGCTCAAGCCTAGTTGCGCATATCTTCTCCGTGTTCCGGTTAAATGTGTTTTAATCCTTTAAAGGTTTTATTGAATACACAAACATTGTCCGGACTAGTTCCTCTGAACCAAGGAAAGAAATATAAAAAGATCGGACAGGGAGAGTAGCATTCAAGGAGGACATTCAATCACAAAACACAGAAACAAACACACAAACAGATAAACAAGAGCAAAAGTGATAATAAATGCAAACGCCCTAGTTTCGCATATTATCTTCGTGGTTCACGTGAATGACTTCTTGCGGATTTATGGTATTTCCCCAGTAGGAGAGACATCTGTTTTTACTAAAAACAACCTCTAGTATAACATTTGATGATACAGAAAAGACAGCTACGTCATCACCAATAAACATATCTAAATCGTGTAATAAATGACATGTTCATATCATTTATCAAAACTGTCGCCGTCTGTGATGGCTTTTTCTCAAAAATTGTTATTATTATCATGACTGGCAATTCCGTCTAATATGAGTGAAACAAATATCAAACTATTCACCTTTATAAACGATCATTTAACCTTTTTACAGTAAATGTTGCATTTAAAAAAGTATTATTAATTAAAGAAACTAACTCTCCAAATAACGGTACAATTACACTTCACATCCGTTTATCAAAGCCCTAGCCAGATGTTCAGGTCATATAATAATGTATATGTGCCGATTAAAAGTTTTCTTTTTTCATGAGTTCTTCAAATACCCGTGATTGAATATGCATAAAATAAATTATGAGTTGTTTATTCGATGTTCCCGTTGTGTGGTCTTGTCTGGCTGGTTAAAGACGATTATCTTGTGTCTGTAGAGTGTGGATTCTCAAAACAGGTAAATTTTATGTATATCTCTTTGTCAGTATGTTTAGAAATGGTGTATATATATATATTATAACATTTGACTGTTGTCGGAGGGATAGTTACTTTAAATACATGAACGCTAAAAGAACTGGCGCCATAACATTTTAAATAACCCGTATTTTGCATTGAACTTTAATGGCTTAATTATAGATTCATCTTTGACGCTTTCTAGCTTAAAGCAAATGTGTGCCTTTTAACACGGGTACTAAACATTGACACTTCCGAGGTAGAGACAAGGACGAACAAAACAACCACAGAGTGTGAGGTCAACTCGTTATTTTTCATTATATCATAAATTCATCGATTTATTTTAAAAATCGGGGAATGCTATTCCAACTATATTTGTTCAAACCATTTTCTTGTGGCAAACATATTGCCAATTATTGTTGAATTTTACGTCTGTGTGGTTTCTTCGACAGATCGCAGTTTTCGTAGCATATTTGTATTTATTCAAGTCAGATGTGTGTTTATGCGGAGATGAAAAGCCCATCATGTACTCATTACATAGTACTATAATTTAATATCAGAAAACAGTGTATAGCAGATTTATCGTCAATATAGAGTCAATGAATGACATGGAGACAGCGTCAATGCTTGGTGCAGTCGATAGTCCGAGAGGTATATTAATTTCAACGGTACCATGTACGGTCTGAACCGACTAACGTCCGCGACACTGTCACTTGAGCCGCGAATATTATTAAAAAAAGTAAAACAAAAATGATAATCTTACTGTATATATAAACACATTAATGAATAGTGTTGACATCAACCTCGTTTCGATGTATGTATCTTTGTCTAATGAAATATTTGTTTCAAATACTTTACATTGTTCCTTTAGGTCTGATTCCCATTTATCTCAATATATTCACAGTTCGTACAAAAAAGCACTCTGTAGGGAGAATTTTAAATAAAATCACCGACTGTAGCAAATAAATCGTTGGATTTATGATATAATGAACTCGCACTCTAATATGTTTTTTTCGTCCTTGTCTCTACCTCGGAAGTGTCATTGACTCTCGTTTCTATATATGCCCAAACAGAGCTAGAGTTATTGTTTAGTACCCGTGTTATAAGTTCTGTATTAGACGGGATGTTGTATAGCAATTTATTGAATGGCTCTTGTTTGAGACATAATCTCAATTTAAAATTTCAAATATGATAAATTGACCTAAAACACGAAAACCAACAGTAAAGGATTGTTCGAATGAAATGCATTTTTTGTCCACATGTCGTCTTTCTCGTGAACTACGTCTAGCTTACTATAATAATAGATATGCCAAAACCGACATGTGGGCTGCCGCATATGGCATATAACTAACTGTTTTATTACAGTAAGGTTCAAACAGTTAAAATCTCTTTTCAAAAGGCAAGAATTCCTACAATCAATCATGTAAGTGATTTATTTAAGTGAATGAAAGAAATAGCATTTAATACAATACTGAGCAATATACAACTTAAAAAGAAAAGTATGACATAAGGCTGTTAAAAGCGACGAGACTCAGTAAAACCGAGTCTGCTACTTTTCTCTTATTGATGTTTCTGTTGCCTAACAATAAAGTCCACATCCAGAGAAACTAACTAAAGATACACATACAAAATAATAATCATCTCAGGATGTATCCAGAATCGTACTGAACAACCATAGTAGTTGCAGCTAAAGAGAAAACCAATCTAGGGTACGACCAGAAAACCCGAGGGACGAAAGCTCATGCACCCACCTCCCTTAGTTGGGGTTTCAGGTGGTACAATCATAGAGTCCCAAGAGGTTGTCCAGTCATCGCACAAGTGAAAAGTGAAGCGTAATGACTGACTGTAGAGGGGTCAATCACTAAACATGCAGTGCGCTGTAAAACCAAAGGGTTATATCCTTTTCTGAAGAACTTCCAGATTACATTTGTAAAGCGGTCAGGAAACCCGTCAGACACCTTTAACTTACGAAGTTTATAGACCACAAGATCTACTACACATAAAGGGAAATGCACTGCATAAATTTATCGTCATATAATGCTAGAATTGATATATCAACATTCTTCAAATAAACTTTATCCAACTCATTTACTCAAATATTTCGTCTTCCTCTTCAATGTCTTCGTCATCAAAATCTACCTCATGATCAAAGTTTGATCAAAGTTCATATCATCTTTTCCTTGGTTGGAACATTCGCTTAGTATGCACAGAGACGTACATGTTACTATTATGGACATTTTATTATAAAGTCTAATAACAATAAAATCAAATCATAAAGAAACCTTTATTTTAAAAGAGACACAATGAATGAATAATCATATTTCATAATATGTTAAAAAAATCATTTAAAGGAAAGGAAATCACAAGAGATAACCATTTTCACAATTTCCTCAGGTGGTTGTCTTCATTGGATGAAAGAATCGAGCAGGACGTACCCTACATTATTCCACTGATTAATTTTTATTTGCCAGATCTATACTAGTACAACACAATTTATACTAGACTGAGAATACATTTTGTTAATATGGTAGAGCTACTATTTTAGAAACAAAAGATAAAGTTATGATTTTTTTAAGAAACATCTTGCTGTCTATTTATATTTCAAGTTATTTTCTGCAGTTGTTTACAGTTTTACTCTCTGCATTATAAATGGTGAATTTATAAACAAGGGAAGTAACTTTTCAAATACTTGTTAAAGTATTCCTGTTATTTTAAAAGATTCTTAATTTCCAAAATACTATTTATAAAGAAATTATAAGAAATCTGACATTTTACACTTGAACTCTAGTCATATTTCCACCGTTGCTAGCAAATGAAGATATGATGTTTGAGGAAAATTGGTGTTTTACACTAACACTGTATAAAAGAGTATGATACTGGACCTTTGCAAACGGCCGAACACGACACATACAAAATACTGCAGTCTCGGTTTGACTGAGACTGTTCATGAAAGGTAGTGAACTATGCTAGCTACCGCTCACGCCCTCTAGCCCCGGGTTGAGCAGAACTCAATATTCATAAAATCAATAGTACATAATTTAACCATCCCGAAGATGGCCTGCATATGGCGGTGGACATAGAGATTTTCCTCCCCCATGTCCAGCGGCGTATGGTCCCAGTATCTAACAAAATATTATGCACCGAAGAGCGAAATAAACAAAACGGTTTTTAGTTGCGAGCAGCGGTTATGAAGCCTGCATACCACAAGTAACAGCCAAAATACTAAACTAAAAAGCAGACAACATATCCTATGAGTGGTTAAAGAATACCCAGAGCCTTTTATCGGCCGGAGTAGTGGAACCACCGAATCGAAAATTAAGTAAGAAAACAAAAGCAATTGAAAATGTACCACCGATAAGTAAATATAAGTATCGGGCTCAGCGATCTCCAAAGATCGAATGAATAACAGTCCTGATTGCAAACACATTAGAAATCACCAAGTGCATTTTTCTTTTCCATTTACCTGAACGTTTACTCAGAACATCTTAATAGTTTGAATTTGACACTAAAACTGGAACCAATGTTTACCTTTGTCCGTTTGAATAGTTTTTGATCTTAATCCTAAGTAGGTGGGGCAATTTGATATGCAAATTTAGCAAGGAAAAGTCATTAATTGACCCTAAAACAAAACAGTATTAATAGGCCTTGAGCCAGGACCCAAAGTTTTCGATATTGTTACCAACTCAAGGGACAAATTCTACCATCACTTTTTGAAAAGAGCAATGTATATAGTTTACATTTTTCCATGATAGCAATCTGGAACAGGTAGCTTATATAAAAAAAATCGAACATTAATAGGTTATCATTGTAGCGCTTTCATATAAGTTTTTGATGTTCATTTTTGAATGTCATGCTTGTGTGAATAATTAATGATGTACTTTTTAAAGATGCACTTAAGTTTACAATTCATTGAGTTACATAAAGCGTATTTAAGCTCTTTTTTAGCACTGAATTCAAAATTAGAAGTCAATTTAACCCACCCACTATTGACACATTTTTATGCATTTAGTTTAATTAATATTTTTTACAATATAAGTGTAAACTTGTAAGAATCAGTAATTTACAACCTTTCTACATAATTTAAATAATATTATAATATGAATAAGGGATTTTTATGATATATTGATGAAATTAAGTACTAAGCAATGTTTATGGCATTGCACATATGTGTTCAGTAAGCCTGATAAGTTGAGACACATGCCAAACTGGAAGTATAAGCCTTCCTCAAAGTAACTGCAACATAAATAATATTAACATATTCTGATATATACATATATTTCACAGACGAGACATAGTCCAAAGGATTCTAGATAAAGGAAATGTGCGGTTTAACGTGTGTTTTTTTAACAAAAGTATTTTTTAGGTTTATGCGTCATGGCAATACTTATTATGATTACACATTTGTATTATGTATTACACATAAATACATGAATTAAACATTGCATATTGCAACGCAAAATCTTAAAAGTTGTCTATTTTAATACTTTTTAATTACAATTTATGCATATTTTAAGGATGTTTACACCTGAATTACCCCACCCATATACAACACAATGAAGAATTCTGCATATGAAATGTAAAAATAGAAGTATATGCGTTTGCACGAACCATTTTTGTGTTACTGAAAAAAGAATCGACGAAGATGAATTGATTTGAATTGGAGTTTTACGGCGCACCAACACAAACATGTTATATGGCGCCAACAGGAATGAACATTCGACCGGCTCACTCTTCATTAAAACTTAGATAAAAATTTGCAGAATTTGCCTAGTACCTTCTTACCTGCAGAACTGCAGAGTTGCTGCAAATTCTCTAGTAAACACTCTATTTTCGCTGGAGCCACGATCACTGCCACCACTGAAGTAGCACCTGAAACAATACAGGTTTCATGATGAAAATAATGAACAAAAATGACAAAAGTAACATGAATTCGGGAATATTTTACCCCTATGCCTGGATATGCAGTGGTCATATTCTTGCCCGGGAACCTCACGGCGTCGACGAAGAAATATCTTTAGGGTGATACCCAGATCACTTTACTAACTACTTACCATGGCAACTATTTGTTAGTATTGGTGCAGTTGTTACAATATCACCTGCTTAGGATATGTATCTAAACATAGGTTGTGATGTTCTCCGTACTTGATTTAGAGTATGGAATTAACCTAGGATAGTAAGCGTCAACCCTACTTTTGCGCATGCAAGTGCAAGTGGAATGAGTAATACCTAATAAAGAAGGTTTATTGCCAATGAAGAGAGAGAGGGAGTGTGTGTGTGTGTGTGTGTGCGTGTGCATGTGTGTGTGTGTGTGTTTGTGTGTCTGTGTGTGTGTGTGTGTCTGTGTGTGTGTGTGTGTCTGTGTTGATGAGGGGTTGGGGATATATAGGCATTTAGCAACCTGCCCTACTGACGAATAGACACCTATGTTTCTTTAACATGATGGGAGAAAAAAACAAGCGATACACGGGATCGCCTGGTTTACGTCCCCATCCGACGGACGAGGGTAAAAGTGTCTTGCCCAAGAACACACCGACAAGATTCACTGGCTCCGGTGAGGCTTGAACCAGGGTCCTCTGAATTTAAAGTCCCCCGTGCTGTCCACTGCATCAACAGGCTGTATGCGCTCAAGCAGGATGACTGCATTAAAATACATACAACTAAAATGTTAATCCGTCATAAAGGTTATATTGTAGAAGCTGGGTTCTCTTATCTAGCAAGTTAGCATCAAGTTCATGTATGTCGAGTTGAATATGCCTGCTAGCCTTATATATGCCCAGCTCATTGCTGTTTTGATCAACTTGGCAATTAATGCCTTGTGATAAAACAGAACAATTAAGAATACTCAGTACATATTATCTGATTTAAATAATATAACTTAATGTGACAATGTAACATACAAATAAGATATAAACAAAAGTAAACACTTCCAGATAAAAATCGGTACCCATTGCATCGAGATAGATTACATTTAGTGATCATGGATAGTTTACTGATGTTTACTCTAAAAGCTATAACCGACATACAGGTTCTACTGCAGTTAAAGTAGCTATCCCGCCAACAACAGCCACATTTTACAACATATGTACATCGTTACTAAACCTACTGACCACGAGGTATATATATAACTTACATCGTTTGAGAATCAAAACTCTATAGATACAATATAAAAAGCTTTAACCAGCCAGACAATAAAAACAAAAATGGATAATTCATTTTACACTTATTCATTTACGGATATTACAAAACCCATGAATAAACATATACTTTTAAGCGACACATATGCATTATTATATGAGATGAACACCTGGATAGAGTTTTGATAAACTGTTTTTGTAGTGTAATTTTTTCGCAATTTGGCGGGTTTTTTTAAAATTTGTATAACAAACACCTAAAAATCAACAGTTAAACCGTAAAATGCCTTTTCTTTTTCTATCTGTTTTTTTTTTGCAATTTGTCGAAAATGCAGTGGTCTACTTTGTGATTTTAGTTCGTGGATTTATTCAATATGCGATTTGTAAACATGGTTAAGTCTTCATAATGGAATACCTTATTAAAAGTCATATTCTCTATATATTTTAGTTCGCTTAAAACTTTTGAAGTGATTTTATGAAAAGTGTACAACTTCAAGCCATAAACAAGAGACCCACTCGCTTTGTCTCAAAGTGCTCTCATGTTTTAAGAAACCACAACTATTTCTTTATATAAATCTGTAAAACTGTGATCCACGTAGAGGCCATATTTGACCCCATTGTCGCCATTTGAACAAACTAGGTAGAGGATCATAAGCATATGGTACATGCGAACTATTATTTAGCTTCTGAAGTATCAGAGAAGCTGTTTGAATATGTTTTCATATATAATTCAATGTTATAGTGTGAACCCCGGGACATGGCCAAATTTGATTCCAGGCTTGATTCAAGGGACACCATTTAAATTATTTGGTACAGGACAATAATATTAAGCTACATGTAGCTTATTACACCTCAATCTTTTTTAGTTTCAGAGAAGATGTTTATAGACGTTCCTACATAACTCTATGTAAATATGTGACTTTGACCATAAGATCACCATTTGAACAAAATAAATTGGTAGAGATCGATACTCTTATGCTACATGCATCGTATTAGACCTCTAGCTCTTGTAGTATCAGAAAAAATTATTTTAAGGACTTTCCTATATAACACTTTGTAAAACTTTAACCCCAGAACCGGGCCATAGTTGGACACAGAGTCAAGATTTGAACAAAAGTGGTAGAGAACCATAAGCTTGTACAATATGCAAAATAATATACCTTTGGCTCTTGTTTTCTTTAAAGAAGAGATTTTAAAGATGTTTCTATATGACTCTATGTAAATATATGACCCCTGGGGCGGAGCAAGATATGACCCCAGAGTCAACATTTTAACAAACTTGCTAGTGGACCATAAGCTTATGCTTCGTGCATAATATGGGACCTCTAGCTCTTACAGTTTTAGAGAAAATTATTTATTTTTAAAGATTTCCTATATAACTGTATGAACAAATGTTACCCCCGGGGCTGGGCCATATTTGACCCTAGGGTCAACATTTTATAAATACTTGGTAGAGGACCCTAAATGTATAATACATGCAAAATATTAGACCTGTAGCTCTTCTAGTTTCAGCGAAAACGATTTTTTAAAGAAACAATAGTTTTGCTTAAAAGTGGGAGATAACTCAAATAACAGGAATCAGCTACCCTGTTCACACTGCTATCATGGATTTTTTGTTTCTCTACAAGGTACTCAATAACATGGTACTAGTACGAATTTGTCCCTTGAGATGGTAACAAAAATGTGTATGGCTCACGGTCTATAATAAACGGAACATACGTGTGGCTGTTGTTTGAACATTTCATCACTGAGGTACGAAAAAATACTTCAAGTATGTTATATGTCAAAGTAATGTGCTTATAAACGCCAAAATATCACTTAATATTGCACCCATTTCCCATTTTCAGAATTCAGTGGGTTCATTTATCCATCGTTTACTTAAAAAATGTATTACAAACACTTGAATTCTTGTTATTTTCTTTTAGTATAAAGGTATATATATTATTGTCTCAAAATAACACATACGTGTATTGCTTATGTAACAAACAGAAAAGCTGTAAGTTAAGTTAAAGTCTCTAAAAGTGGGTGGGGTAAATTTACATGTAAAATTGAGATTTTTGGCTAAAAAGAAGGAAACAAGGACATTTAAACTGATTGTACTTGTCATATTTTGGGGCTGTAAACGGTTTTAAATAATTATTAATAGTGAAAATACATGAATTATTAAATATAACTTTCTGAGTGACATTTTATGACATTCTGTGATTTTCAGTTTTTTCAAGAGTGTTATGTTTAAAAACGCACTAAAAATCATGTAAAACTTAACTTTGAAATTGTTATAATGCATGTTTCTTAACTAGATAAAATTGCCCCAGATTGACAATAGTACTAATTTGCACACTAAAATGGTACCGCACATCATTCTGGCCCAATGACTAACACCTTTGTATGCAATAATAAGAACAATATTCGATCTTTAATAAGTATCCTTTAAACGTATAGTGGGTGATATTAGTATGTCTCCCCCACTTTGTGGAGGGGAGACATATTGTTTTGTGTAGTCAGTCTGTCTGTAATCTGTCTGTCTGTCGTCTGTCTGTCGTCTGTTGTCTGTATGTCACACACATTGTCCGGACTAGTTGCCCTGAATCGCTGGCCGGATTTCAACAAAACTTTGCAGGGATGATCAGTACCAAGACTAGCTGTGCACATCTTCGCCGTGCTCCGGTTGAAAGACATTTGGCAGAGTTATGTCCCTTTACATATTTTAATACACAAACCTTGTCACGACTAGTTCGTTCTCCTGAAAACCAGTCCGGATTTCAGTGAAACATGTCAAGAATGATCAGTACCAATTCTAGTTGTACATATTGTCGCCGTGTTCCGGTTGAATGCATTTTGGCAGAGTTATGGCCGTTTAAAGGTTTAAATACACAATCTGTGTCCGGATTAGTTCTCTTAACCCTTGGCCGGATTTCATTGAAAATGTGCAGCGAATATCAGTTCCAAGCCTAGTTGTTCATATCGTCGCGGTGTTCTGGTTGAATTTTTTTTGGCAGAGTTATGACCCTTTAAATGTTTTAATACATGCTCTTTGTCCGGACTGGTTCTCCTGATCGCCTGGCCTGATTTCAATGACACTTGGCAAATATGCTCAAGCCTAGTTGCGCATATCTTCTCCGTGTTCCGGTTAAATGTGTTTTAATCCTTTAAAGGTTTTATTTAATACACAAACATTGTCCGGACTAGTTCCTCTGAACCAAGGAAAGAAATATAAAAAGATCGGACAGGGAGAGTAGCATTCAAGGAGGACATTCAATCACAAAACACAGAAACAAACACGCAAACAGATAAACAAGAGCAAAAGTGATAATAAATGCAAACGCCCTAGTTTCGCATATTATCTTCGTGGTTCACGTGAATGACTTCTTGCGGATTTATGGTATTTCCCCAGTAGGAGAGACATCTGTTTTTACTAAAAACAACCTCTAGTATAACATTTGATGATACAGAAAAGACAGCTACGTCATCACCAATAAACATATCTAAATCGTGTAATAAATGACATGTTCATATCATTTATCAAAACTGTCGCCGTCTGTGATGGCTTTTTCTCAAAAATTGTTATTATTATCATGACTGGCAATTCCGTCTAATATGAGTGAAACAAATATCAAACTATTCACCTTTATAAACGATCATTTAACCTTTTTACAGTAAATGTTGCATTTAAAAAAGTATTATTAATTAAAGAAACTAACTCTCCAAATAACGGTACAATTACACTTCACATCCGTTTATCAAAGCCCTAGCCAGATGTTCAGGTCATATAATAATGTATATGTGCCGATTAAAAGTTTTCTTTTTTCATGAGTTCTTCAAATACCCGTGATTGAATATGCATAAAATAAATTATGAGTTGTTTATTCGATGTTCCCGTTGTGTGGTCTTGTCTGGCTGGTTAAAGACGATTATCTTGTGTCTGTAGAGTGTGGATTCTCAAAACAGGTAAATTTTATGTATATCTCTTTGTCAGTATGTTTAGAAATGGTGTATATATATATATTATAACATTTGACTGTTGTCGGAGGGATAGTTACTTTAAATACATGAACGCTAAAAGAACTGGCGCCATAACATTTTAAATAACCCGTATTTTGCATTGAACTTTAATGGCTTAATTATAGATTCATCTTTGACGCTTTCTAGCTTAAAGCAAATGTGTGCCTTTTAACACGGGTACTAAACATTGACACTTCCGAGGTAGAGACAAGGACGAACAAAACAACCACAGAGTGTGAGGTCAACTCGTTATTTTTCATTATATCATAAATTCATCGATTTATTTTAAAAATCGGGGAATGCTATTCCAACTATATTTGTTCAAACCATTTTCTTGTGGCAAACATATTGCCAATTATTGTTGAATTTTACGTCTGTGTGGTTTCTTCGACAGATCGCAGTTTTCGTAGCATATTTGTATTTATTCAAGTCAGATGTGTGTTTATGCGGAGATGAAAAGCCCATCATGTACTCATTACATAGTACTATAACTTAATATCAGAAAACAGTGTATAGCAGATTTATCGTCAATATAGAGTCAATTAATGACATGGAGACAGCGTCAATGCTTGGTGCAGTCGATAGTCCGAGAGGTATATTAATTTCAACGGTACCATGTACGGTCTGAACCGACTAACGTCCGCGACACTGTCACTTGAGCCGCGAATATTATTAAAAAAAGTAAAACAAAAATGATAATCTTACTGTATATATAAACACATTAATGAATAGTGTTGACATCAACCTCGTTTCGATGTATGTATCTTTGTCTAATGACATATTTGTTTCAAATACTTTACATTGTTCCTTTAGGTCTGATTCCCATTTATCTCAATATATTCACAGTTCGTACAAAAAAGCACTCTGTAGGGAGAATTTTAAATAAAATCACCGACTGTAGCAAATAAATCGTTGGATTTATGATATAATGAACTCGCACTCTAATATGTTTTTTTCGTCCTTGTCTCTACCTCGGAAGTGTCATTGACTCTCGTTTCTATATATGTCCAAACAGAGCTAGAGTTATTGTTTAGTACCCGTGTTATAAGTTCTGTATTAGACGGGATGTTGTATAGCAATTTATTGAATGGCTCTTGTTTGAGACATAATCTCAATTTAAAATTTCAAATATGATAAATTGACCTAAAACACGAAAACCAACAGTAAAGGATTGTTCGAATGAAATGCATTTTTTGTCCACATGTCGTCTTTCTCGTGAACTACGTCTAGCTTACTATAATAATAGATATGCCAAAACCGACATGTGGGCTGCCGCATATGGCATATAACTAACTGTTTTATTACAGTAAGGTTCAAACAGTTAAAATCTCTTTTCAAAAGGCAAGAATTCCTACAATCAATCATGTAAGTGATTTATTTAAGTGAATGAAAGAAATAGCATTTAATGCAATACTGAGCAATATACAACTTAAAAAGAAAAGTATGACATAAGGCTGTTAAAAGCGACGAGACTCAGTAAAACCGAGTCTGCTACTTTTCTCTTATTGATGTTTCTGTTGCGTCGACGGGATCGTATTTTCAGAATGTACTGACATTCACACAAGCTTTTGTTTAGCGCTTTAGCGGCTGAAAAGTGTCGCCCCTGCTACAGATTATTAACGTTATTACTAACTGGTCTGTTGGGACCATCAAGCCCATTATGTTTTGCTTTAAAGTATAATATCACTTAGCGTCTATGTGGCCGAATGGTTAACGACGTTGCGTTGTAAACCTTTGAATCTCATCGCTGTGGGTTCAAATCCCACTGGGAGCTCGAAATGACAGTGAGAAAGAGTCGATTCTTACGGATTCTTACAGATGGCGGGAGGTGTACAGTACTGGTTCTACCCAGGAAAAGTAAGTGGTCTGCCTCCATTAAAAACAATCGACCGTCCTATATAACCTTACATTTGTTGACAATGACGTAACACACCATACAAAACAACAAATATCACTTAAGCCGGTGTTAGGGGGCGTGATAGGTGTTGCACAATATACGTCATCGCTCATCATGAATAGACTCAATAAAACCAAGTTTGCTTCTTTTCTCCCTGGGTAATATGTGTTGCTTCCAAGGGATCCCCTTTTCAGTAATTACTTCAGAAACAAAATGTTAAAAACTTATTCCAACGCACTTAAAAGACAAATCTGCAATCTGATTCGTTGACGTTTAAAAAATCGCGACTATTAAATGTTGCATAACCGTCAGGAATCCAGGCAATAAAGA
Source organism: Cyrtodaria siliqua (assembly GCA_037043455.1). NCBI lineage: Eukaryota > Metazoa > Mollusca > Bivalvia > Adapedonta > Hiatellidae > Cyrtodaria > Cyrtodaria siliqua. Next base: position 16,385 of record JAWPHD010018583.1, read on the forward strand.
CGTGACGTCGTTTAGCTTTTTTTTTGAAAGTGTTGACTTTTGCTACAGTATATCAGTCGTTTATCGATCGCAAATCACTGAACAAAATGTGCGACCACTAAACGAGAGATATACCGTCGCATATGACAAATTTTCAATACAATTAACCCTATAGTTTATCAAGAAAAACAATCGAAATTGATCATCAGTACTGGCACTACTAAACATAGATGATAGTAGATCAACATAAGATATAAATGAGTAAGTAACAGTCTACATAAATGTTTTATTATATTATTTTCTAAGTGAACATGGTGAAGTATCGAATTACCTCACATATATTCAAAACAACATATTTCGTTATACAATTTGAATTGACATTATTTTATTTGGCATTGACAAGAAATAACCTTTCTGCCATTGTTTAAAAAACACTAACATGTGCTATTATCGTCCTTTGCGTTGAAACGAAAACGATTTTCGATAACATATAAACGGATTTTCTGAACATAGTGGCTTTATTGATATCATCGACATTGTTTACAAATTGACTTTGTAGCATTATTAATGGTCATATCTATGTCACATTATCATTGACCCGAACATACAAAGCTTTCATCTCGTCTATGGAGTTGAATGCATTCTAAGTGCTAAATTCATTTTGCACAGTATATATTACAGAAATCGAAAGTGGTGTGCAAATAAAAAGTCATACTGCACATATCGTATAACATTTCAATTATAAATCACACTAAACTTGATATTTATTCCTTAATTAATGTGTCTTTTATAATATACACAATTTATAGCATACTAACTTTATAACATACACACTTTATAACATACATATTTTATAACATACACACGTTATAAAAAATACACACTTTATAAAATGCACACTTTTATGACATACACACGTTATAAAACATACACGTTTTATAAAATGCTCACTTTTATAACATGCACACTTTATAACATACACACTTTTATAGCATACACACATTATAGCATACATACTTTATAGCATCAACACATTATAACATACACACTGTATAGCATACACACTGTATATCATTCACACTGTATAACATACACAAATTATTGCATACACACTTTATAACATACATATTTTATAACATACACAATTTATAAAATACACACGTTATAAAACATACATACTTTATAAAATGCACACTTTATAACATACACATTTTTATAACATACACACTTTATACATACATATTTTATAACATACACACTGTATAACATACACACTTTATAACATACACACGTTATAAAACATACACACTTTATAAAATGCACACTTTTATGAAATACACACGTTATAAAACATACACATTTTATAAAATGCACACTTTTATAGCATACACACTTTATAGCATACACACTTTATATCATTCACACTGTATAACATACACAATTTATAGCATACACACTTTATAACATACACACGTTATAAAACATACACACTTTATAAAATGCACACTTTATAACATACACACTTTTATAACATACACACTTTATACATACATATTTTATAACATACACACTGTATAACATACACACTTTATAACATACACACGTTATAAAACATACACACTTTATAAAATGCACACTTTTATGAAATACACACGTTATAAAACATACACATTTTATAAAATGCACACTTTTATAACATGCACACTTTATAACATACACACTTTCATAGCATACACATTTCATAACATACACAAATTATATAACATACACACTTTATAATATACACATTTTTGTAACATGCGCACTTTATAGCATACACACTTTATAGCATACGAACTGTATTACATGCATACTTTATAACATACACACTTTACAAAATACACGCTTTTGTAACATGCACACTTTATAATATACACACTTTATAACATACACACTTTTATAGCATATACACTTTATAACATACAACATTTATAGCGTACACACTTTATAGCATACAACATTTATAGCGTAAGCACTTTATGACATACGTACTTTATAACATAAACATTTTTTTTTCATATATTTTTTTATGATATACACACTGTATAATATGCACACTTTATAACATACATACGTTATAAAACATACACACGTTATAAAACATGCACACTTTATAACATGCACACTGTTATAACATGCACACTTTTATAGCATACACACTTTATAGCATACTAACTTTATTACATGCATACTTTATAACATACACGCTTTTATAGCATACACACTTCCTAACATACACACATTATATAACATACACACATTATTTAATATACACACTTTTGTAACATGCACACTTTATAACATACACACTTTATAACATACATACTTTTATAGCGTACACACTTTATGACATACACACTTTATGACATACAAACTTTATAACATGCGCACTTTATAACATACACACTTTATAACATGCGCACTTCATAACATACACACTTTATAACATGCGCACTTCATAACATACACACGTTATAACATACGCACTTTATAACATACACACTTTATGACATACACACGTTATAACATGCACACTTTATAACTTACACACTTTATATAATACACAATTTGGGAGAACACTGAACTGCATTAAGACAGATATTTCATTTTGAGCACTATATGTTGCCAATGATAGAATGATTATAAACGCACGTTGCTTTTTATTGAGTATCGTTACTTGGTCCCTCCTGAATTACATTAAAGTAAAATGAAAGCTTATAGTAGCAGGATTTTATAACGGATATCGCGACAATGAAACACGTATACAAAGTATTTTCACTGACACAATGCGATAACCTGTTTAAAGTTACCTATTAAATGTTTTAATTTTACAATACGCAAACTTTTTAAGCCAAAATTAAGATTTTATTTCATGCCCAGCCAACCCGGTTTTTTTTCTTGGAGAAGGGTTTGGGTGGAGAATGAAAGGTAATACTCGGATCACGTAATGTGCATTAAAAGTGTCTGATACTGTTTTCCCAGAAGCTATATTGTAGAATTATAAACTAGCAACAGCTTCATCACCCACTATATTCGAATAATACGCTGTCGAATCAATAAGGTAAACTAGGATCATTGTGTAGGTGAGTCTTAAAAGCAATCCTTGTACATATTTACGTTTTTTTTCTGTCTGTGTTTGAGCCCTGTTCCTTGGATGATAATAATGTTGACTATAGACACAAATAGATATAATTATTACACAAAAAATCAACCTTTGAATCTGGTCAAGTAAATGGTATAAGTTAATAAACCATTAGTACAGACTAATAGCTGTTTAATGTTTCAATATGCTTTTTTGTACGATGTGTGTGTTCGTGGAGCGTTGGGTGGGATGTTGGGCTTGTTGATGGGATTACCTCGCACTAACACATTGTGTGGAATAGTTGCTATTTAACGGTGTGGTGGCGAAAGGACAGGTTGTAAATATAAGTATAAACGTCGAACAGGAAATGCGGCTTTCAAAGAAGAAAGTAAACCCAAAAACACGCAAAACGACAAACATGAATGGCAATGCTAATAAGCAATATGACGTCACAAACACAAACACAAACACAAACACAAACAGCATTGACAATGGGCTACCGCCTTGGATCGGTTAGTGGCAAAAAGGCCGCTGGGGGTTTAAACCAGGTTCTAGGGTGCTCAAAATCTTACACTTACCCTACAGTCATCCCAATAAAACGGGACAGTGTAAATAAAGAAATCCTGCCATGAACTATTCGCTAACCAACAATGAATGAATGAATGAATGTATGAATGAATGAATGAATGAATGAAAGAAAGAATGAATGAATGAATGAATGAATGAATGAATGAATGAAAGAATGAATGAATGAATGAATGAATGAATGAATGAATGAATGAATGAATGAATGAATGAATGAATGAATGAATGAATGAATGAATGAATGAATGAATGAATGAATGAATGAATGGTGTTTTAAGGCACGTCGACACATAAGTAGGTCATATTGTGCGCAAAAACTGATGAAAGATGAAGAAATGAAGAATTAATTAAAAACTAATTATCAGTCATTAATAGGCAGTATAAGTCAAACACAAAGACGCTCGTGTATATATACATACAAACAACAATAGGTTAGAAAGCAACAAAGAAGGTAATCAATGACTTGGCAGAATCAGGAGCAACGAGAGAATACACCATCGAGGGCACGGCAAGACAAGATTGCAGACAAACATCAAACGTCACCGCCCTTTTGGGCTTTAGGTAGACGTCATCATAGAGCCCACAACCTGTCCGGTCATAGTACAGTTAAAGAGGAAAGCATAGTGGCGAACTGTAAATGGGTTCCCCATCAAGCATGCAGTGCGTTGCAAAATGATAGGACCTTAACCTCTTTTGGTGAACCTTATAGCAAGTTTAAAGATGCTCTACCTATATCTTTTTGTCCACCAATTGATATAAACTTTACTTAATTGTAAAGAGGACTATGAAAAAGGTAAATGGCAATAATTTCACCCTATGTAATATGCGTTTTGCTGGGGAAAAACAGGATAGAAAAGATCGGATTTTTGAAATTGTATTCGTAATTGTTTTAGACAAGCCGATGATGGAGATTTTCCGATCATATTCGTTTACAATCGGAACTACTTCGTCGGATTGGCGACGAGTTCCGATCGATTCGTTTACTATCGGAACTGCCCCGAGTATTTTGTTTTCGTTCATCTGAATGGCATTGCGCATGTCCGATAAAATCGTAAAAACTCGTAGTTCTCCGGCAGGAATAAACGGCTGGACAACATTTTATTCAAGATATTGTTTTGATCATAATTAATAATTTACAGAACTGGAATACGAACCTTGTTGATTCTTAGAATACTCATAAAATAGCTTTGCATACATATAAATGCAGTAATATTGAGTATTTAATATTTTACATTAAAAATCGCGTAGATATAGGTAGTGCCTCTTTAACAGAGACAGTATGTAAGTGATCATGACCGGTGATCTTATGAAGTTTGCTAAGTCCGACAAATCTTTTAATTCTGTGGTAGCCCACAGGGAAGGGCTACCAGAAACTTAACGTGGTAACCCGGCATGCGCGAGGCCATTTCAATGTCTCAATACAGTTTCACATGTTTAAATAATTCCTCCAAATTTATCTAATACCTCCAGAACAAGGACCCTTAATTTAAACCCTTAAACTGTTAATATAATACATTATTCTTTATTACAGTAAATAGTAAAGATAAATAAATAATAAAAAAAACAATAACATTAGTACTAGCAAAGAAGTTTCTAGACCTCTCCGCTTACCCTGCTGCACAGATGCAACTTAGATACATATAAACAGGAATTTCTGTTTAGGGGTTGACCTACTTTTAGTGCCACTTTTAAATGTCTGAAAGTCATGACACTACAATTTGAGGGAATCCCCCAAAAAAATAATGAAAATCGTCCTCTTTTCTTTTTATTCTGATATATCAAATACATAAATCATACAAATGAAAGCTGTGTTAAATAATAATCAGTAATAAATAACAAATTCAAGTTAACCTAATTAAAATTCGACCTAGTCTATCATCTAATCAAAATAAGGCTTACGTATGGATTAGGCATTTGTGTTTCCATATACTTTTTCCGCCAATGAGACCAGCTTTTGCAATAGGGTACTGTAACCTAAAGGAGACGCGACATTTCTTCAAATATTTGTGGAACATATCAAACTGACCAGTAAGACGGACCAAAAGGACTGACAAAAAGCTTTCGTTAAGATCTGTATTTTTTCCGGTTTAATGGATGCATTCAAACCGCCTTATAGCCTATATATATCAAGGAGTTTAAGACGCGTTTTACCAAACAGAAAAAGTGTCATAATAATTCAACCGTTTAATATATTTTGATCAAATAAAGTTATCAGACATGGTCTTTTGTGTACCAGACCAAAAAAAGAAAAATAGTTTGGGGTTTTGTCTTCAGAATCACTCACGCTTGAAACTGGTAATTTTTTATGAAGAAAAATGCATATTCTTAAATTCCAAAATGTCGTATGAACAAATTATACCTTAAAGAAATATAAAAAGATCGGACAGGGAAAGTAGCATTCAAAGAGGACAGTCAACCACAAAACACAGAAACAAACACGCAAACAGACAAACAAGAAGGCAAAAGTAATAATAAATGCAAACGACATCACAAACACAAAAGGGTTGACAATAGGGCTACCGCCAGTGGCAAAGTAGGCCACTGGGGGTATAAACCGGTTCTAGGGTGCACCAAACCTCACACTTACTCTACTTCATTCCATTAAAATAGGACAGTGTAAATAAAGAAATCCCCGCCATGATTTAATCTCTAACCAACAAGGCAGCATCAATAGGCAATATAAGTAAAACACAAATATGCCCGTGTAAATATAATACAAAAAAACAACAATAGACTAGAAAGCCACAATAAAAGTACTCAATGACTTGGCAGAAGCCAGAGCAACAAGAGAATAAACCATTAAGGACACGACAAGAAATATCATAGACAAACATCAAAGGCCACCGTCCCAATGGGCTTTAGGTAGTCGTCACCATAGGGTCCACAGACTGTCCGGTCATCGTACAATTAAAGAGAAGAGCATGGTGGCGAACTGTAAAAGGGTCCACCATCAAGCATGCTGTACGTTGCAAAGTGATAGGGTCATAACCTCTTTTGATAACTTTTTTAACAACTTTAACAAAGACAGTATGAAAGTGATCGTGACCAAGAATATGACGAAGTTTATAAATCACAGCACCATAGAAGTCAGGTTGTGATAGTCCTTGTCGCAGAAGAGTCCTTAAATTACTTTTATATTTGGAAAGAAGATCAGGGTTACGATAACGAAATTTTGCAAACGTTTTACGAATTTTATGGTAACGGTAACCCTGATTGAGTAGCTTTTTATTTGCACAAAGATTACGAATATTAAAGTCCTCAACTTGAGTACAAGCTCTTGAAAATCGAATAAGTTGAGACACATACACCCCATAAGAAGTTTCTCGGGGAACATCCCCATCCAAGTAGGGATAATTAACAATGTTAAAATTTAAATCATTTCTCTTGTCATAGGTTTTGCTAATTATTTCACCATTTTTAATCGAGAGATCTAAATCAAAAAAAAGAAGCGTTATTATCTGATATATTAGCTTTGTTAAGCTGAAGTTCTTTAGGATAAATATTATTAGCCATAGTTGGAAAGAAAGGGTTGTCAATGTTCAATATGTCATCCAGATACCGAGAGGTGTCATTAAAGGCTTCAATAACATCTGCCTGGTTATCTGGTGAAAGACTCAACATGAAATCCCTTTCATAGCAAAATAAGAACAAATCTGCGACAACTCGTGCACAGTTCGTACCCATAGGGATACCAACAAATTGTCTATAAACGGTGGTTCCATACCCGACGAACATATTATCTAATAGGAAGATGAGTGCTTCACAAACTTCATAGCAAGTCCACATAGTATAATTGTCTAAACTGCCGTTAAAAGTGCTACTGAGATTATTTTCATTAAAGATAATCATTCAATTCTACATTTTGACCAAAATGTGCAAGAAAACACAAACAAAATAGAAGTTATGGCTCAAGGAATAAGCCTACCCCACATTTGTGTATCCATGTATCACCTAAGTATCTCTAATAATAAGACCAATAGATGTGAGATATTGCAGGGTTATGCCATTGCAGGATGATTATATGTGGATTGATGAAGAAAACTGGACGTGTAAGCATATCTTCTAGGAACCAATACAAAATAAATGCTATTTTACAATAAATCTCTGTATATGCTAGGATCAAAATGAAAAACAAAATCATCCCATACATATGTCATTCTGAGGCTTTCGGTACAAAGGAGGACATTCTTTTATTCGCGCCAAGTAAAAATTTAAGATAAGAGGCCTTTTTCAGATTTTAGCCTCATACGATACCTTAAAACATAAAATTGGTATTAATTGTCAGCAAATCTTCTGATACATCACCTATATTCCACTTATATTACACCAGAGATGACACTCAAATTGCTCCAGGGATGCTGAAAAGTATAGCCATGTGCGTGTTTGATTTACGGAAATACCATAAGTGAACTATGTTCCTCATCCCTTATATTTAACTACTCGAATAAGCAGCGGAACGTGTTCCACTGTAAAAATAACAATTTGCTTTGCACTATTCTAATAATTAATATTAAAGAATAAATGCAAGTCATGTAGGAAAACAAACGGGACACCCTGAGTATTTAAAAGAAAATATTGCCGTTTGTCCTCTTTGTCCTGCTGTATCGCAAAATTGTCTGATTCGCCTTTAGTCTTCTTCTAAATTGTTCCTACCATCCATAGATCAGACAAGACTTCGGTGTTCGAGTAGTTTTTAAACTACTGCTACAACGTATTTAGAAGAATGAATTTACTCTTTGAATTTGTTAAAAAATAAAATAAACTTCTTGCATGCCGAATAAGGTTATCGGTTTTGCATGGATGATGGAAAGCCTGATCTTACACATGGGTGGGGAAAATAAACGTCGCGCGCTGAAATCAACATTGCATGACGTCATTGTGTAAATAAACATGCACAACCTTAGTAGTTTGCGATGTCAATGCGCAGAAAGTAAATGATTTTCAAGAAAAAGTATAAATTATGGATATCCAGTTCAGATACGGTATTTCCAACACTCGGTAAAACTGTTTTAATTGGAACCTCGGCAGAGCCTCTGTTCCGATAAAATAATTATACCATGTGCTGGAATTTCCCATCTTCACCGGATACATATGAAATATTTGTATAATCTAAATTTAAATCTCGTAAAAGAAAGACAGATCATGACGCGTTCTGCCATCTCAGACACTTGTTAACAGACTGTCGCATTCAAAAGTTGATGACATTCGCAAACCGATAATAATCTGTTTCATTTCTTAAGAAACCGGATTAGAAAACAAGTTGACGTGTCCACAAGAACAAGAAAGACTCTTCTCTAGAAGAAATTCCGACTGTCGCTGGATCTGAGGTTATCGTATCCACGGCATTTTATTATTATATAGGGGGTGCTCATACAAATCAAAATGCATTATTTGGACATAGCTATAAATATATTCTATGCGACTATTAAAATATGAGTTTCCGGCTTAATTACGAAACCCTCATATAAAAGGTTCATTTGGAAACATCAGTCTGATACAGATGAAATATATTTGACAAAATACGATTTACTTTGACGTTTAGGAGGATAAACCTAACGGAAATTAATACACAAGATCAAGACCAGTTTATTTTTCCTCAGCCTTGTTATTATAAGCAATCATTTATACGTTCTCATCGCATGTTATTATGCCCCTAAATGGAATGTTTGGCAATTCCACCCTGTAAAATTATGTCAACGTTGACATGCTTCTCTTACTTAAGGAGGTTCTACGTAAGCCCATTTAGCACCGCCCGACAGCAATTACTGCAATGGTTACGGAGATTGATCATTTGAATAACGGAAGTCTCAGAAAACGTATATTTTCACGAGTGCTTTCGCACGAGTAAACATATTTGAGTTTTCTCACGTCGAGATGAAAATAAATTCTATATTCACGACAAACCAACAAATATTCTATTTATTATATACTCGCAAACTTAAAACTAATGCAGAAAAAAACATTATGCGTACATAAACAACCTCTTCATTGGCATTACGTCATTTTCGGTATTTTACATGTGAAACATAAACAATGAAAATATTAGGTTTTATTTGAATAATAAAATCCACTATTTCACAGTAACGTATATAATAAAACTGTACTATTTATATATATGTCAGACTGACTACAATACCAAAATCACTATTGCTAAAGACGACATTTTTATTAACGGTTAATAATTCATGAGAAAAAGCTCCCATTTTACGAAACAACGCAATTGCACACATTAGGATAATTAACATTTAAAACAAATAAATAGCATGTTCATCGGCGAAACAAATCCCACTATATCTAGTACAAAATTGAGAACGTTGTGCTGTTGTTCTCTACTGTCGGATGTTGTGAGGACGTATCTGCACCACTCCACAGAGTTCACGATAATTGAGTTTCTTCAGTTATAAGTAATATCAAATAGACGATATTATTAAGTTAGGAACAAACGAACAAAATCATTTTACTTCCTTGTCAAGTTTGTGAAAAACAGATAACTATTGGGGAATTGGAGGTTGTGAGCAATTTCAAAGAATCTTTATCTGCCGATAATTTTAATAATAGACACAGCAATTACTATCACAGCCCAAATAATGCCACTCTAGTCGAAAAAAACACACTGTCTTCTTTATCTTGTTTCATTATGTAACAAGGTTATTGTTCTATTGTTCTATGAAATATAATGTAAACGTAAGATTTAACATTTATATACGCTGATAATTGCATCGATTTATGAATAAGGATGTTCATGACGTTATTAAGCGTTTGGTTCCCGAATTAATGTTTCAGCGTTGTGTTTTAAATGATGTGTAATCATTTGTTTTTACGTATATCTAAAAATAATAAAAATGTTTGGAATATATATTATTACAATATGTCTGAAGAAAACATATCCGTCAACTCTACAATGTGTATAAATATAATATAAAATGCTTTAAGTCCATGAAATGGACCTACACAGTTACCTACACTAATTGCGTATAATATGCAAAAACATTTACGTCCTTTTAATGTTGAACACAAAATCCAAAACGTTGAATGCCATGTGTTGTGTTAATGAGATTGACATCTAGGTCAAATTGTAAAGCAAATGACATATTCATATACGTTAACACAATTTATTGCTTCTGAAATTGTTCCTCAAAATAGTTTTTACCCTTGATAATCCAGTTATATCCAACCAAATAATTCCATTTCATAGTTTTGAAACATTTTTTCCAAAACATGACGTTAAAGAAGGATAAAAATATCGGACAGGGAAAGCAGCATTCAAGGACGACTGTCAACCACAAAACACACAAACAAACACGCAAACAGACAAACGAAAAGGCAAGAGTAATAAACAATGCAAACGACATCACAAACACAAAAGGGTTGACAATAGGGCTACCGCCTTGGAACGGTCAGTGGCAAAGTAGGCCACTGGGGGTTTAAACCGGTTCTAGGGTGCACCAAACCTCACACTTACCCTACTGTCAACCCATTAAAACAGGACAGTGTCAATAAAGAAAGGCATCATCAATAGGCAATGTAAGTAAAACACAAACATTTTAATATGCTCGTGTAAATATAATACAAAAAAAACAATAGCCTAGAAAGCCACAATGAAGGTACTCACTGACTTGGCAGAAGCCAGAGCAACAAGAGAATAAACCATTAAGGGCACGACAGGAAAGATTATAGACAAACATCAAACGCCACCGTCCCAATGGGCTTTAGGTAGGCTTCATCATAGGGTCCACAGCCTGTCCGGTCATCGTACAATTAAAGAGGAAAACATAGTGGCGAACTGTAAAAGGGTCCACCACCAAGCATGCAGTACGTCGCAAAATGATAGGGTCATAACCTCTTTTGATAACCTGTTTAACAAGTTTAACAAAGATAGTATGGAAGTGATCATGACCATGAATCTTACGAAGTTTATAAATCACATCACCATAAAAGTCAGGTTGTGATAGTCCTTGTCGCAGAAGAGTCCTTAAATTACTTTTATATTTGGAAAGAAGATCAGGGTTACGATAATAAAATTTTGCAAACGTTTTACGAAGTTTATGGTCACGGTAACCCTGATTGAGTAGCTTTTTAGTTATACAAAGATTACGAATATTAAAGTCCTCAACTCGAGTACAAGCTCTTGAAAAACGAATTAGTTGAGACACATACACCCCATAAGAAGTTTCTCGGGGAACATCCCCATCCAAGTGGGGGTAATTAACAATGTCAAAATTAGAATCATCTCTCTTGTCATAGATTTTGCTAATTATTTCACCATTTTCCATCGAGAGATCTAAATCAAGAAAAGAAGCGTTATTATCAGATACATTAGCTTTATTAAGCTGAAGTTCTTTAGGATAAATATTATGAACCATAGTTGGAAAGAAAGGGTTGTCAACGTTGAGTATGTCATCCAGATACCGAGAGGTGTCATTAAAAGCTTCAATAACATCTGCCTGGGTATCTGGTGAAAGACTCAACATGAAATCCCTTTCATAGCAAAATAAAAACAAATCTGCGACAAGTGGTGCACAGTTCGTACCCATAGGGATACCAACAATTTGTCTATAAACGGTGGTACCATACCTGACGAAAATAGTATATAATAGGCTTCACAAACTTCATAGCAAGTCCACATAGTATACTTGTCTAAAATGCCGTTAGTGAAAAACGCTTTAATATTATTACATGCCAAAAATGTAGTATTTTCTCTAGCGAATGTTTTTTGAATAAGAGAAATTAGCTTGTCTTTAATAAGATGATGTGGTAAGGTTGTATATAGTGTAGAGAAGTCATAAGTACTTATTGATGCAACTTGACCTTTATTGAAAACTTTGTCAAGAACGTCTCCTGAATTTTTATAGACCAAAATAAATTAATCCCAGAGTTTTCATAAGTTTTATCACACTATAGTTTAACGTCATCTTTAACGGCAGTAAGACAAGAAGTTAAAAGTTTGGAGATGTTTGTTGTGGTGCAGGCACTAGAATTAGAAATAAATCGAGCCTTATACGGATTTTTATGTAATTTAGGAATCCAGTACATGGTAGGCCGTTTATTTTGCTTATCGTTTACACCAGCCTTGACAGTAGTGCACCGAGTGATATATGCGAAACAACATCATCCTCAGTATAATTAACTGGAGTATACGAATTGGTGCTGCCGAGTTCCAGAGATAAACATTGACGTAATGTAGGCGTCTAACAATAATTACATTATTAGCTGCTTTATCTTCAGGAACTAAAACAAATTTATTATAAAATTCCTGAATTCCCGATTTTAGGTTACGAAAGGAAAACCTAGGTCTCGGAGGTAGTAAAGATGGGTGAGCATTATAAAAGTTAATACGTGTATCTATAATTTTAAGAATTGACTGTTTCCAAGTAGAAAGCGAGTTTGGGTCCGCATGTTTTCTACGACACCATTTTATACTAAAATCTTCAATGGAGTCAGCGATCTGGGCAAGACAGGCATTAAAATCAATAGTTGAAGGTAATCTATATTTAGGACCATTCGAAAACAAATGCCGAATACGTTTATCAACAATATCAAAATTACCAGTGATGACATGACCTGCTGGAGCATAGTAACATGTTGATGTGTTGCATTCACATTCCTTAGGAGTATTATGTACTATATCAAGGTCAGAAACTATTTTGTTGTAGTAGGCTTTTTATACTTATAACAAATTACAGGACTTTCGGAATTTTTGAAATATTTTGGGATAGAATCAACTACATGAGTATCCCGAAAAATACTAGGCATGTCAATGAAATCAATACCTTTTTCAATATATAGTAGTTTTAGAAAATGCCTGACGTGATCAGACTCCTTGTCAATATGGGGTCGAAGAACATGTTGTGTGTAGCTTTGAACTATGGAAGCAGTGTTATACAAGGGATCCTATAAGTGTTCAGAGGAAAGTCATTTCCTGACTGTTTTATACTGTCAACGATAAATGACAAATTGACTTATTTTCGGATTCAATAAAATCCAATAGGTTATGAATTTAGTCATTAGGTGCTACACTTACCAACGATCTTTGCAATTTTAGTTATGCCCTGAAGATAATATTATTATATAAACATAAAAAGGGTCGTACTGCTGATGTCCATCTGGCAATACTTAGCACGGGCTGTGGGCGTAGACAGTGATGCATAAGTTACTAAACAACGTCTGAAAACCTTAGAATTGCTTATTTGGCAATATCTTTCTCGTGATATATTACATTGCTATTAATCGAATCTTTACAATCACGACCAAATTTCTGACCAAATTGTCTGCTTTATGATTATTTTAATCGTGTCTTTATAATCACGAATCATTTCTAACAAATTTCATTCTGCCCATGTTGTCTGTTTTATGCCTGTACACTTGCGCGTACATAAACTTGCACTTAATGGTAGTTTCCAGGGTATTGCATTAATATTGCCAGAATATTTCTCTTCAGAACATAATGGTAAATTATGTCTGGAAACCACAATACAACCATTTTGCTATTCATTGCATGTTGCTATTTAGAAAGAAATGTAAATGTCTAGACATCACTTCTGTTGTAATGTTAACATCATACACAGTTGCACAAATACCGCCAAGTTCAATGTCATTATGCAGCAGCAATAAAACATTCCACGCTCTTCTCTATCGGAATTTAGCGATATTACTATATAACTCTATAAATAAATAATATCTTATTTCTGTATCAGCCATGTTACACATGTTTACACATGTTTTTAATTTGAGAAAGAATATTATCGAAAAATAAAGACACTTTTAAGCAACAAAATTAACAGTCAAATGGAATTGATGCTAAATAATAAATTATGAAATTTATTTTACATCTTGATATAAAGGTCAAATATATCAATAATTTCATCAAATTTCACTTTATATGGGATCGAATGCTAAAATTTCCTGTTCGCCGAATTAATCAACAAAATCAAGATATTGTCATAGGTTTTGCCGCAAGGACATTTATTGTATAGTCAGTAAGCACTGTTTAGTTTACACATTTAATAACAGAGAGTTACTTTCGTGGAATACTGTCGTGTGTCTAAAATCTTCGTTAAGAGGTCATCTGCAACGGGCCACAACTCTGACAGTAAAATGACAGTGAAATTAGAATTGGAGATTTCGTTTTAAGCTATTTAATTGTTATCTTTAATTATACTAGCGTCGAGAGGTTAGATCAGACCAGATTAGTTGAATTAGTAGTATTAGTAGATTTGTGTGTATAACGTGTATATTGTGTATTTCTATCGTTTTTAACGTGCTTGGAGGATAGGCTTTAATACATGGGGCTGCGAAAGAACGTGGATAGAGAAAGTATCTTGCCTTAGGACACACAGAGTTAACGCAGTTGCGCCAGTAAAACACGATATCGTGATCTCCAGATTTAAAGTCGAACGTTCTATTCACTGGGCAATCGGAACTATTGTTAGCAAAACGAATTTGAATATTCCTAAGTCTACAGTTAGCAAGCGTTGCTTACCACCAGGTTTTATTGTATAGTCTTGCTCATAATGCAGCAGGCAGTTAATTTAAAAGACACTTGTCATGTTTTCTAGTATCTTATGAGGTTGTTTGATATTTCTTAAACAAAACAAAAAAGACCTTTGCGTTTCTGATACCTGCTCATGTACTATCTTTATATTTTCGAAATATGCCGTATACGACTTTAGGATCAATGCCGTTTACAGAAGGTAGCAATACCGTTTCACTGACTTTGGATATAAACGTCTTAGTTTTAAAAACACTCAACGCTACGATTAAAAAGACACGAATGGTGTTTTATGAATGTCAAAACAGGAATGGTTTTCTGTAGCCAATCTTCCAATATAACATGTAATACAATAAATTCTGAAAAGTGGATCCCTTGAAAGCAACAAACACAAACAAGAGCTAAACGTAGCAGACTCGGTTTTATTGAATCTGTTCATGAGAGGTAATGTTAAGTGCAACACCCCTCACGCCTCCTAACACAGGCTTAAGAGTTATTATACTTTAAAGCTTTACCGATCTGGCTTGGTGATCTCAAAGGACTAATAAGTAATAACACTACTGATTTGTATTCGTGGTAACGTTTTACAGCCGCCACACAGCACTAAACAAATTAACAAGAAAGAAAAGAATTCAGCAAGTTCAATATACTTCAACTTTGTTAGGAGGAAATAATATGATATGTATTCAAATTGACAAAAGAAAAACTCTTTAGACCAATATCACAACGCAGCTGTTCCGTGTTGTTGTTTTTGTGTGAATTATACCAGTATGCAATATAATTAGATAAAAGCACGTTTTGTTATTAAAATACCACGTACAGAATCTCATTACTGATCCGATTTCCGGCTTATATACTCAAAAAATACGGTTGGTATATTTGTTTTATAGTGAACAGATGTAATTGATATGTACATATAGTTAAATCAATATACTGTTACTAATAATGAAACAAATATTCTCAAAATGCATTAGGACTAAAGGAGTGAATGCCATGGAATATCGCTCTGAATATTCTTTCTTGCCTTAATTCTTTAGAGATCTTATCTAATGTCTTACAGTTGAATGCATTCAGGCAGTTAAATGCAGTCCAGCAGATATATTGTTTCCAAATGTCAACAATTGTTTTTGTTCTGATATTCACACGCACACGCGATAGACAGACACATTCAGTGTTAAAGCATAACGTTAGTGATGACGATCCAGTTGTTACTAATCGTAATAAGATAAATAATATTGAAGAAATACTGAAAAGGTGAACGCATGGAAGCAGCAAATACAAACAAGTGAGTAAATTAGCTGACTCTGTTATATGTACTTTTACATTCAACTTAGTAGCGGATTTAAATATATATTTCTTTCCGGGTCTACCAACAAATCTTCTTATGATGTTTAAGAGTTAAATTTGTTAATTGATAATAATACAAAAAGGGTGGCCATTCATCTTTAATAATGGAAGCTCTTAACACGTCTTACCAAATGTTATACCCATCCACCGAACCAGTCCACTCCGGGCAGCATTATCATATTTGGTGAGTTCATTTAGTCATAATATTTCAGAAAACAATGTAATAACTGCATCATGTATTATTACATATCTATATCATATTGGGATACATGTTACCAAACCCTGAACTGTGCATTATATAAATGATCATTTATGTGTTTTACTTACATTGCCTATTAATGCTGCCTTGTTTGTTAGAGAATATAACCTGGCGGTGATATCTTTATTTACACTGTCCCGTTTATTGGCATGGCAATAGGGTAGGAGTGATGTTTGATGCGCCATAGAACTTGGTTTAAACACCCATCGGTTTTTTTTGCCACTGACCGTTCTAGTGAGGTAGCCCTATTGTCAATCCTTTTATGTTTGTGATGTTATATCTTATCTTTTATTTATGTTTGTAATTATTGCTTGTTTCTGTGCGTGTCTGTAGTTGACTGTGGTCCTTGATTGCTACATTTTTAGCTCGGCTTTTATATCTGCTGTAGAAAGACGAAAAAGTAACAAAATCTCCAATAAATACAGCGCGTTTCGTTACTGAATTATGAAGATGAGTGTATGTAAAGTAATTGGGCTGACAAAAGATATTAACAGAACTCCTGTAATTTAAACATAAAAATACTATATGTTGCCTGCTCGCTAGTGAAAACACGATTTATATTTCCCCGAAATTTACGTTATATATTTAAAGACATCAAAAACCCATGGCTCTGTTCAATAGCAGAATGACATTCATTTATTCCTTTGTACAATGATCTCTTTTTTTATTCACTAAGGTCGATGTTTTGTATGAATGATTAACATACGATGCCAATATTTCATATGAGACCACTTGTCCTAGTATGCAAATAATAATAAGAGATCAATACAAATTCAGCGTTTACATCGTCACATCTATAACTGTATACTTGATATCCATTTATAACAGGCAGCAACGTTAGTCGTCATTGTGTTTATATATATTGTGATTATTTTGTCTGCGATGCGGCGTTTTGCCGACGTAAGACATCGAGGAATTAAGCGGAACCCAGCTATTTTCACCTCATGTCATATGTCGTAGATATAATCACGATATGTAGCTATTATTGTTACGTGTTTAAAGATGTTATTCATAGCACATTAGATCATTTCTGATTTTTCTGTTTGCTTGCTAATGTCCCGCTCGGCTATATTGAGTAATATTACAAAATTACTGGAAGGATTCACCTGGATTCATGAGGGAAAGAAAAAAGATAATTATTCCTGGGAAACAATTCCCTACCGGAATTTGTCCCATTAGCCAGATATTTCTGTTTACTTTGTGTTTTTATTTGTTTCGACTATTACAATAATGAATAATATTTGGCTAAAGCTGCTTGCGAAGCGACGTTCATTACGTGGTCCAAATATTAACTTTCATACCCCGTCCAACCCCTTTTCAAGAAGAGAAACGGGGATGGCTGGGGTATGAAATGAAACCTTAATTTTGGCTTAAATGATTTGCATATTGTAAAAATACACGTAATAGGTAAGTTTAAACAGGTTATAGCCTTTTTTTCAGTAACACATGTTTTTAAAGGCGAGACCACGTAATGTAGACAACGTTAAAAATGACCTATATCAGCGTATCCCGTTTATTGCATTACACATGGTTTAGATCATGATTAAACATGTTAAATGTAAGAAACTTATAGTGTCAACTTTATTTTATGACAAGATGCAGTTGTTTTATAACCATTTGTGGAGTTAAATGCGGCGGCAAGGACTATTACTAATCTATTTAAACTCCTCTATTAATATTGAATACTATTATACCTAATTAAATGCTGCTCAAGATTAGTTTGTCTATTAATGTCGTCATGTACAATTCTAGAGTTACTGATGATATGTCTGCTTTCATGAATTAAACGGCAATCTTGATTTGTTAAACTTGCTGCGTCCCGTTAGTTTTTCTACATAAATTGCATTTGTTCAATCATAAATATTAATTATAAGAATTGTATACTAATGTATTCAGACCTATGGTAGAAAAGCGAAGAAAAGTTAAAACTCAAAAGTGTATTTAAATATATGCAAGAAGAATTAAAGTCAAAATGATACCGGATTGATAAATCGTAAGGCTAATTTTAATACTTGATAAATACTTTAAGATTGCCATCTGTCCCTTTAAAAGTGCAGTTTGCAAATAAGTGTATCCATGCCTAATGTGGCATACAAGTAGTTGCCCATGACAGATTGCATTTCTATCTTTGTAGCGCATTTGTATCAATGTACAAGCTCTGACTGTCATAGATGATTGATTAAATACAATCATGTATGAATGGCTAATACATGAAATACTTCATTCCTAAATAAAAGCAAAATGTTGTCAATTGATCGATATTTTAATCTCTGTAGTGAGGAATACAATACTAATAATCAAAATAATGCAGAGGAATCCCAATATTGAACAACATTAATATTTTGCTCAGGTTGTACTCCCTGACAACGCTATAATTTGAGTACATTTTTACGGAACAAACCACTTGTATACATAGTACATGTCTCCTTTAAGTCTGTTTGATTAACAACTTCATATAAGTTATACAATTTTAAAATAATTAGCTACTAACATCATATTTCATTATATATGGGTCATCCGATCCAAGATAGAGCTAATAAATCGGTTTTCACATTATCAAAAACGCCTAAATATATTTTTAAAAACAAAACGAGTGGATAAATATAGATATACAAATCGATCTGGAAAAGCAGCATTCAAGGACGACAGTCAACCACAATAAAGAATACATTTAAAGATGAATAAAAGGTCAAATAAGACATCCACAAACACAAAAGGGTTGAAATAGGGCTACCGCCTTGGAACGGTCAGAGGCAAAAAAGGCCGCTGGGGGTTTAAACCAGGTTCTAGGGTGCACCAAACCTCATACTTACCCTACAGTCAACCAAATAAAACGGGACAGTGTTAATCTGGTTATTGTTGCTTTTGTTCTAAATTCAGTGAAATTTACTATTGTCTATTTATTCTCCTTTAATTACATCTACTAAAAGAAAAGGAAACGCAACTCGGGAATTTCCACTATACAATTTATATACTGCACACTTAATTCCATGTAATATTCCAGAGAAATCATAAGATGATTTTTTTAAAGAAAGTTTTGCAGCTAGCTAGAGAAAAGACTAAAGTGTAGACTTTGTAAAACAGTACGCTTTGTAACACGACATTCCTGAATGTTGAGCTTCCGCTTTGAAAATTCGCTATTTAAGTACTGTATTTAATGTAAAGAGATTTCAAAAGTGTACAGCCTAAGACGGGTATTCTATCAATAAGGAAACTTTGAAGCGATACTATTCGGTATAGTTCGTGTTTTTTTCTGTCTTTTTTTCCTAAAGGAAAAGTCTAATGTCTGACATACATTCTAAGCCAAGGCGTTCAGTTAAAAAAAAAAAATCAGTAGTGTTATTATTTACTGATCCATTGTGATCATCAGGCCCATTCTGTGTTGTTTAAAGTATAATATCGATTAAGCATGTGCTAGGAGGCGTGAGAGGTGTTGCATCTCATAATTACCTTTCATGAACAGACTCGACAAAACCGAGTCTGCTACTTTTTTCTTTTGTTTGTGTTTGTTGCTGTCAAAGAATCAAGTTTCAGCATTTATTGACATTCACACTAGCGTTTGTTTAGTGATGTGTGGCTACCGTAAAAAGTCGTCTCGTCCAGAAAGTGTTATTATTTACTGGTCCTTTGGGATCATCAAAAGTGTTATTATTTACTGGTCCTTTGGGATCATCAAACCCAATCTGTGTGGCTTTCTAGTGTTATTATTTTCTGGTCCTTTGGGATCATCAAACCCAATCTGTGCGGCTTTCTAGTGCAATAACAATTAAGCCGTTGTTAGGAGCCGTGAGAGATGTTGCACTTTACATTACCTCTCATGAACAGACTCATTTTTTCAGTATGCATTGACATTCACACTAGCGGTTGTTTAGTGCTGTGTGGCGGTCTTAAAAAGTCCCCGACTACAAACCAATAGTTTCATTATTTACAGGTCCTTTGGGATGATCCGGCCCATTCTGTGTTGTTTTAAATTATAATATCACTTAAGCCGGTGCTCAGAGGCTTGAGAGGAGTTGCATCTTATAATTACCGCTCATGAACAGGCTCAATAAAACCGAGTGTACTTGTTTTTGTTTGTTGCTTCCAAGGGATCACCTTGGCCTTTTTTTGCCACTGACGTTTCCAAGGCGGTAGCCCTATTGTCAACCCTTTTGTGTTTGTGATGTCTTATTTGGACTTTTAATCATCTTTAAAGTCGTTCTTTGTTACTGTGTGTGTTTGTGGTTACTGTCGACCTTGAATACTACTTTTCCGAATTTTGTAGATGAAGAAAAGGCCAAATAAGGCACCACAAGGCCCACTTTTTTTCAAATTGTAGTGCATGCACCACCACAAACATCTCCAAACCTTTAACTTCTTGTCTTACGGCCGTTAAAGATCACGTTAAACAATATTGTGACAAAACTTATGAAAACTCTGGGATTAAATTGTTTTGATCTATTAAAAATTCAGGAGACGTTCTTAATAAACTTTGCAATAAACATCAAGTTTCATCTTTTAGCACTTATGACTTCTCTACACTATATACAACCTTACCACATCCACTTATCAAGGACAATCTTATTGCTCTTAGTAAAAAAAACATTCACTAATGAAAGTACTCCATTTTTGGCCTGTAATAATATTAAAGCTTTTTTTACTAACGACAGTTTAGACAATTACATTTCGTGGACTTGCCAAGAAGTTTGTGAAGCACTCATCTTCCTATTAGATAATATTTTCGTCAGGTATGGAACGACCGTTTATAGACAAGTTGTTGGTATCCCTACGGGTACGAACTGTGCACCCTTTGCTTTTATGCTGCTATGAAAGAGAATTAATGTTGAGTCTTTCATCAGATACCAAGAAAGATATTATTGGGGCCTTTAATGACAACTCTCAGTATATGGATGACATATTTAACATTGACAACAATTTCCTTTCTACTTTGGTTAATAATATATACCCTAAAAAACTTCAAATTAACAAAGCTATTATTTCTGATACTAACGCTTTTTTTCTTGATTTACATCTTTCCATTGAAAATGGTGAAATAATTAGCAAAATAAACGACAAGAGAGATGATTTTAATTTTGTTATTGTTAATTATCCCCATTTATATTGGGGTTTTCCCAGAGCAATTTCTTAATTGAAAAGCTACTCCATCAGGGTTACCGTTACCATAAACTTCGTAAAACCTTTGCAAAATCTTATCATCGTAACCTGATCTTCTTTCCAAATATAAAAATAATTTAAAAACTATTCTGCGACAAGGACTATCACAACCTGACTTCTATGGTGACGTGATTTGCAAACTTCGTAAGATCCTTGGCAATGACCTCTTTCATACTATCTTTGTTAAACTTGTTAAAAGCTTTATCAAAAGAGGTTATGACCCTTTCATTTTGCAAATCACTTCATGCTTGGTGGTGGACCCATTTACAGTTCGCCACTATGCTTTCCTCTTTAATTGTGCGATGACCAGACAGGCTGTGGACCCTATGATGACGTCTACCGAAAGGCTCAAAGGACAGTGACGTTTGATGTTTGTCTGACGTCTTGTCTTGTCGTGCCCTCAATGGTTTATTCTCTTGTTGCTCTGGCTTCTACCAAGTCATTGAGTACCTTCTTTGTGGCTTTCTAGGCTATTGTTTTTTTTGTATTAATATACACACGAGGATCTTTGTGTTTTACTTA
The DNA here is from genome assembly GCA_037043455.1 of Cyrtodaria siliqua. Lineage (NCBI taxonomy): Eukaryota > Metazoa > Mollusca > Bivalvia > Adapedonta > Hiatellidae > Cyrtodaria > Cyrtodaria siliqua. The sequence continues at coordinate 38,840 of JAWPHD010018583.1, forward strand.
TATATTACCTATTAATGCTGCCTTTTGGTTAGATAATAGTTCATGGCGGGGATTTCTTTATTTACACTGTCCCGTTGTATTCGGTTGAAGTAGGGTAAGTGTGAGGTTTGGTGCACCCTAGAACCTGATTTAAACACCCAGCGGTCTTTTTTGCAATTAGCCGTACAAAGGCGGTAACCCTATAGTCAACCCTTTTGTGTTTGTGATGTCTTGTTTGTCCTTTTATTCATCTTTAAATGTGTTCTTTGTTTGTATAAGTGTTTGTGGTTGACTGTCGTCCTTGAATGCTGCTTTTCCTGTTCGATTTTATATCTATATTTACGTTTAATTTTACCATTACGCCTACGACCATGTGACCTAGAGTTACACTTTCGAATAGAAAATATATAAAGAATGTCAATATTAGGATCTTTTGAAA
>JAWPHD010018584.1:0-39254 GCA_037043455.1 Cyrtodaria siliqua
TAGTGTATATATCAGTTCACAATAAGATATATAAACCAACCGTCACTATCAGCTGTAGTGTATATATCAGTTCACAATAAGATATACAAACCAGCAGTCACTATCAGCTGTAGTGTATATATCAGTTCACAATAAGATATACAAACCAGCAGTCACTATCAGCTGTAGTGTATATATCAGTTCACAATAAGATATACAAACCAGCAGTCACTATCAGCTGTAGTGTATATATCAGTTCACAATAAGATATACAAACCAGCAGTCACTATCAGCTGTAGTGTATATATCAGTTCACAATAAGATATACAAACCAGCAGTCACTATCAGCTGTAGTGTATATATCAGTTCACAATAAGATATACAAACCAGCAGTCACTATCAGCTGTAGTGTATATATCAGTTCACAATAAGATATACAAACCAGCAGTCACTATCAGCTGTAGTGTATATATCAGTTCACAATAAGATATACAAACCAGAAGTCACTATCAGCTGTAGTGTATATATCAGTTCACAATAAGATATACAAACCAGCAGTCACTATCAGCTGTAGTGTATATATCAGTTCACAATAAGATATACAAACCAGCAGTCACTATCAGCTGTAGTGTATATATCAGTTCACAATAAGATATACAAACCAGCAGTCACTATCAGCTGTAGTGTATATATCAGTTCACAATAAGATATACAAACCAGCAGTCACTATCAGCTGTAGTGTATATATCAGTTCACAATAAGATATACAAACCAGCAGTCACTATCAGCTGTAGTGTATATATCAGTTCACAATAAGATATACAAACCAGCAGTCACTATCAGCTGTAGTGTATATATCAGTTCACAATAAAATATACAAACCAACCGTCACTATCAGCTGTAGTGTATATATCAGTTCACAATAAGATATATAAACCAACCGTCACTATCAGCTGTAGTGTATATATCAGTTCACAATAAGATATACAAACCAACCGTCACTATCAGCTGTAGTGTATACATCAGTTCACAATAAGATATATAAACCAACCGTCACTATCAGCTGTAGTGTATATATCAGTTCACAATAAGATATACAAACCAACCGTCACTATCAGCTGTAGTGTATATATCAGTTCACAATAAGATATACAAACCAAATGTCAATATTAGCTGCAGTGTATATATTCGTTCAAAACAAAATATACAAACCAACCGTCACTATTAGCTGAAGTGTATATATCAGTTCCAAATAAGATATACAAACCAACCGTCACTATTAGCTGTAGTGTATATATCAGTTCACAATAAGATATACAAACCAACCGTCACTATCAGCTGTAGTGTATATATCAGTTCACAATAAGATATACAAACCAAATGTCAATATTAGCTGCAGTGTATATATTCGTTCAAAACAAAATATACAAACCAACCGTCACTATTAGCTGAAGTGTATATATCAGTTCCAAATAAGATATACAAACCAACCGTCACTATTAGCTGTAGTTATATATCAGTTCCAAATAAGATATACAAACCAACCGTCACTGCTAGCTGTAGTGTATATATCTGTTCACAATAAGATATACAAACCAACCGTCACTGTTAGCTGTAGTGTATATATCAGTTCCAAATAACATATACAAACCAACCGTCACTGTTAGCTGTAGTGTATATATCAGTTCCAAATAAGATATACAAACCAACTGTCACTATGAGCTGTAGTGTATATATCTATTCAAAAGAAGATATACAAACCAACCATTAAGAAGAGGACAAGCACATGTGGTTATCAATATATTCAGCTTATTTTAAACGACACACCGCGTGAAGTAGGGCTTGCTTATCCTACTCGTACTTTTATATATATTCCATTGGTTATTTGGCCTGTCCTGAGTACAAGCGCCAGTTCATGGACTATATTCCACTGGTTATATGTCATATCCTGCGTACAGACGCCAGTTCATAGAATATATTCCACTGGTTAGAGTACAAACACCAGTTCATGGATTATATTCCACTGGTTATCTTACATGTCCTGAGTACAGACACCAGTTCATGGGATATATTCTACTGGATATTTGAAATGTCCTGAGTACAGACGCCATTTCATGGAATATATTCTATTGGTTATTTTGCATGTCCTAAGTACAGACGCCAGATCATGGAATATATTTCATTGGTTATATGTTATGTCCTGAGTACAAACGCCAGTTCATGGAATACATCTATTGGTTATTTGGCCTGTCCTGAGTACAAACGCTAGTTCATGGAATACATCTATTGGTTTTTTGGCCTGTCCTGAGTACAGACGCCAGTTCATGGACTACATTCCTTTGGTTATTTGGCCTGTCCAGCGTACAGGCGCCAGTTCATGGAATATATTCCACTGGTTATATGACATGTCCTGAGTACATTCACCAGTTCATGGAATACATACCACTGGATATCTGACATTTCCTGAGTACAGACGCCAGTTCATGGAATATATTCCATTGGTTATTTTGCATGTCCTAAGTACAGACGCCAGTTCATAGAATATATTACATTGGTTATATGGCATGTCCTGAGTACAGATACCAGTTCATGGAATATATTCCACTTGTTATATAGCATGTCCTGAGTACAGACGCCAGTTCATGGAATACATGCCATTAGTTATATTGCATGTCCTTAGTACTGATGCCAGTTCATGGATTTTGCATGTGCTTAGTACTGATGCCAGTTCATGGAATATATTCGACTGGTTATATGGCATGTCCTGAGTACAGGCGCCAGTTCAAGGCATATATTCCACTGGTTATTTTGCATGTCCTGAGTACAGAAGCCAGTTCATGGAATATATTCCACTGGTTATATGTCATGTCCTGAGTATAGACGCCAGTTCATGGAATATATTCCATTGGTTATTTTGCATGTCCTAAGTACAGACGCCAGTTCATGGAATATATTCCACTGGTTATTTTACATATCCTAACAGATGAAGATGTGGGGGTTAAATGTAAAATGAGCGGAATGTAAAAGAGTTCTGATATGGAAATGACAGCACTATTTACTCTGGTCTTTTGTAGCTTAAAAGCAGAATGCTACATCAGCCGGTGTTAGTGGGAATTGAGAGGTGTTGAAACATATATTACCTCTCATAAAACACTCAATAAAACCACTTATGCTACGTTTTTTGCTTATTTCTGTTCAATACTTCCAAGAGATTTCCTTTTCGTTATTTATTTTTAAAGGTGACATTTTTTTGTACATCAGTTACACTCACTATTAAACAAATTACGACAACAATCTAACATCACTGGTAATCTGCCTTATATAATGAATATAAAACGATAATTCTAGAAACAAATGAAGTACAAAAAACGACTGGTTACATACGTCTATCTTCATTGCGGAGGAACACAATGCGCTTATGCTTTTCCCCGCTGTCATAACTCTCCTGGTTCCCGAAGTACGACGTGAACACCACCTTACCGGGTATGAAGTGCATCTTAAAAATCTATGCAATGAAAACAGAATTCTTGTACACAGTGAAAATATATACAATAACATAATATTTAAGCGCCATACGGATTATAAGGATTATAAGAATATTTCTTGGTTATACTATGAAAATCGAGAATTCCAACCCGAGGTATATTTGTTTTTATCTGATCCGAGGCTCTACCGAGATTCCGATTAAAACAGTTATACCAAGGGTTGGAATTTCCCTATCTGAACCGGATACCAATGATTGATTCTTGTTCTTGTATATCAGTTACATTCTACGCGTTGACGTCGCCAACTACTAACGTTTTGCATGTTTATTTACACAATGATATTATTGTTGATATCAGCGCGCGACTTTTATCTTCCCCCATGTGTAAGCTTAGGCTTTCCATCACCCATGTAAAACGCGGATAACCTTTTCTTGCATACCGGACAAGGATATCCGCCATTTTGCCGGGGGTAGATATTTCCATCTCACTCTATGGTCGAGATAAAATTCACGCGCGCAACATCCGGTATGCAGGAAAACATGCAAAACGTTAATAGCTGGCGGTGTCAATGCATGATATTTCTCTAATATGCAAGAAAAAGAATTTATCATGGGTATTCGGTTCAGATAGGGAATTCCAACCCTCGGTATAAGTGTTTTAATCAAAACCTCGGCAGAGCCTCGGTTCCGATGAAAACACGTATAACTCGGGTTGGAATTCCCTATCTTCACCGGATACCCATGAAAGATTCTTATAATCCGGTATGCATTTGACCCATTTAATCTCCCCGTCAATAGCTGTAACAAGGGTCGGGGAGGATCATCCCTTACCAAACCTTACAATATCTTCACATTTGCATGTAATATTCATAAATATTATGAAATAATATTTTAGCATAATACAATTTATTCAGAAAAGATACATGTATTGTACGGTTGAGGCAGGAACATGATTTCAGGAAGAAAATAAATAAATATTCAGTTAAATAGAACAAAAAAGAAGAGGTCCAAATGGCCCTGAGTCAAGCATCTGAGAATTTTTGCAAAGAGGAAATGTAATTAACAAGTGCAATTAATTATTAGATTGAAAACTTTGTACGACATAAGGTAAAGTTGCAAAACTTTGTTCTTCGTATTTACAGAGAATGTTTGTATGGAAATGGATGGATAGGAAACTCCGGGGCACAGCCAATTTGTACCCTAGGAACGTCATGTGTACAACTTTTATAGTGTATATGTCTATGAAAAACTGTGACCCCTGGGGTGGGCCAAAATTAGACCCAGGGTCACCATTTGAACAAACTTTGTAGAAGAACATAAGCTGATAATAAATTCAAAATATTAAACCTTCAGCTTTTGTAGTTTCAGAGAAGAAGTTTTTGAAGTTTTACCGTATATCAGTCTATGTAACACTGTGACCCCTGGGGCGGGGCCAAATTTGACCCCATGGTCACCATTTGAACATACTTGGTAGAGAACAATAAGCTGATGGTAAATACAAAATATTAAACCTGGCGCTCTTATAATTTTTAGAGAAGAAGATATTTGAAGTTTTAAGTCTATGTAAAACAAACTGTGATCCCTGAGGCAGGGTCAAATTGAACAAACTTGGTGGAGGATCCATCAGCTGATAATAAATAAAAAATATTAAACCGTTATCTCTTGCAGTTTCAGACAAGAAGACTGTTCGATTAAATAATAAAACAAAAACAAAAATTCAACCCATGAACCAAGGCCTTCGGCTCAGGTGAGCTAAAGTATTAAGGCTCAGGTGAGCTAAAAGTATTTTACCTAACAGTTGTTTGCTGTGTAATGGCCCACCTGCTTATAAACAGTGTATATGTAAGTATTTACTATTGATATAATTGATTTACAAATTGTCAGTGTCATACAGATACCAAAGTCTGTATAACATTGTGGTAAGGGAGAGTCGTGTTTATATGGTGGCTGATTACTGCCATTTGTCGTCTTTTCGTTATATCGGCCTTGAAAAGACGACAGAACGAAAAGACGACATGACGAAAAGACGACAAAACGAAAAGACGACAAATGCACGCGAAAAGACGACAGAACGAAAAGACGCCATTTCAAGGGCGAAAAGACGACAGAAGGCCACACAAAATAACGAAAGGACGACAATATCAAACGGCGTATTTTCAAGGCTGAAGTGTCGTCTTTTTGCGTGGCGTTCTGTCGTCTTTTCGCCCTTGAAATGGCGTCTTTTAGTTCTGTCGGTTTGTAGTCTTTTCGTTCTGTCGTCTTTTCGCGCTGCATTTGTCGTCTTTTCGTCCTGTCGTCTGTTCGGGGGCGAAATCAGCCACCATATGTTTTAGTCGTTTTGAAGTAAATATGTAGCATTTCATTTCTAAAATAATGTATAACTCTACAGTTGATTGGTCTTCACTTGTGTTAAAAATAAATACTTGTTCTAACAGATTCAGATGTTTTGTTTAAAAAAACCCATGTGTCTGTGTTAAAAAGTTTTGAGATGAAGGACATGTCCAAAACATATGTACTATAGTCTCGTGTTGGTGGAAAAAACTTAACAAACAGGGTTTTCTGCTGTTTTATTTTATGCAGATAATGCTGTGTTGAAAGAATCCGATGGTTAATTCTTGCTTGAAACCATTGTAGTATTGCATTAGAAGTAATTTTGAAAGGGGATAAATATATATCTTTCCATGTTTCCGCTTCACTATCATAAATAGGTTCCCATTTGATTTTTGATGTTGGACTTTCATCATTTCTGTTAAAAATGGATTACATATCAGTGCAACCGTTCTTTTTTGATGAGTGTTTTAATATTCGCAGGTAAAATTGGGTTTTTAATATTTCATTGCTATTTCTAAATGTTTTAAAAGAACCTTTAAAACATTCACATGTAGATGCTGTGTCTTTTTTTTTTAGGTACATTTAATATAAAAAATGTATGGTTTAATGTTAAAATGTTAAAGATACGTGCTTTTAAATGGGCTGGAGGCGATTTTGATGTCATTTTTCGACCAAGATTTATTTAATTAACAATAATTTGAAATTTAAGGTAACCTCAGCATTGTGCCAAGCTTTTCGTTAATCATAAATTGACGCAATGACAATAACTCAGCAGCGCCTTGAACTCTGGTTAAGGTCAGAAGTCAATCAAAGGTCGTGTGTATTCCACATGCTTACAGATATTTATCTTCATTGGCATAAAATGAAACTTTCTCGTGTTTGTTTTTTCTGAGGAGTGTGGTAACATTTCATTCAATATTTACAATAATAACACCAGTGTAACACATAATAGGTCTATAACGTATGTGTGAAATTACCATTAGTATCCATTGCAATGATTCAGATTATCATTTACTATTGTGGTTTTTCAAGTATGGGTCCGCTAACTTTGCTTGGTCGTGGACCCATTTACAGTTCGCCACTATGCTGTGCGATGACCGGACAAGCTGTGAACCCTATGATACCTAAAGCCCAAAAGGACGGTGACGTTTGAAGTTTTCTGGTAATCTTGTCATGTCGTGCCCTCGATGGTTTATTCTCTTGTTGCTCTGGCTTCTGCCAAGTCACTGAGTACCTTCTTTTTGGCTTTCTAGGTTATTGCTTTTTGTATTTATATATACACGAGTATCTTTGTGGTTTACTTATATTACCTATTAATGCTGCCTTGTTGGTTAGAGAATAGTTCATGGCGGGGATTTCATTATTTACATTGTCCCGTTTTATTGGGATGACAATAGGGTAAGTGTGAGGTTTAGTGCACCCTAGAACCTGGTTTACACCCCCACTCCCCCAAAGCGGCCTTTTTTTGCCACTGACCGTTCCAAGGTGGTAGCCCTATTGTCAATAAATACTGATAAAGGTGATCCTTTGAGAGCAACAAACACAATTCAGAGAATAAAGCAGCAGACTCGGTTTTATTGAGTCTGTTCATGAGAAGTAATGAAAGAAGCAACACTTCTCACGCCCCCTAGCACCGGCTTAAGCGTATTCTACTTTAAAGCCACCTTTATTGGGCTCGTTGGTCCCAAAGGACCAGTAAAAAATAACCATTTTTGTGTTTGTGACGTCATATGCCTTTATTCCTTAGTAACATTGCCATGCATGTTTGTCTTTTTGCGTGTTTTGGGGTTTACTGTGTTCTGTGAGAGCTGCATTTCCTGTTCGACTTTTATACTTATTTTAAATAACAAGAGGACAAAACAAAACTTGGTTTGCGGATTACATATGTCAGATTCAACGATGCATTTAGCATATTTGTTTCGTTGAAAAAAAGATAACACTCCCTAAATTGTAAACTATTAGCAGTATCCGTGCGTCGAATGATTTGCAGCTCTCCTTTATATAACGAAATAAAATAGTGTATTCGCATTTCATGAAGGCAAACAACACGGTTTGTTCTATAATCGCTTAATTAATACGATTTAAAACTACAAAATGTGCTAAAATCTAATTTAAGTCAATGAGAATGGTTCACATGAATTTTAAACAATTTGTGTAATGCTTAATTTACGGCAAAGAAATCGGTGTTTGACTGTCGCTTGTATGAGTGAAACGGTACATGCGCAAGTGAAGCAGTCTAATTTGCAGTATGACACATATCTATATTTATACTGTTACCCACATGTATATTGTTACAGTATGACAATGTTTTATAATTTAAATTCGTCTTATATTATTAATGGGATCTGGTGTAAAATGCTTAAATTACCACCTGGTGCTAAACCCAAGATGGCACATATTACTGCCAAAAATATCTTGTAAATAAAGGGTCATCTTTTAGGCTCATTCGTTATGTTGATGCCCTCTCGGGACAGTGAAAATATAATTATTTGTCAATTTTAAGTCGGACCTCTAAACACCGACGAAAATACTTTAGTTACATAATTTCACTTAAAACTGAACAACTAATAAAAAAAAAAGAAAACAGATGTTAAATATTTAACTGAAGAAAAGAAAATCAAACATTGCCTCGGTGTAAGAATGTCAGATGAAATAATGCCATTATTGCTGAGACAGTCAATGGACTGTAACAGCCCGACAATACACTACTGAACTTTTATAATCGGTCATCCAGGATTAATGATTTTTCAGATTACATTGTTGATAAACTTAATAAAATATTGGTATGTGTTTCGGTGATTTCCAGTTTTTAGTATTCGTGTTATTTTCAAAAAAACTGGGTGGCCGATTATAAAAGTGGAGTAGTGTATGCGAAATAAGATGTCATACAGATACTAATACTTCCTACCAAGTATCAGATCTATCTGTAGAGAAGTTCACGGGTAGTAGTCCGGACAGACGTTGATATGAAGTGTGACGCACGTACTGACGGACAGACAAGGGAAACGCCATATGTCCCTCCCCGCCCGATTATGCGGGCATACACATCAGTTTTGATTCAAATGCATTACTATTTATTTTATTTTACAAGAATGACATAAAATAAAAACATTTCTCCCAAGTGGAAATTGTTCACCCAGTGGGCCTGAGGACTTTCAAATTGGAATTTCTGCTTGAAAACCAAAAGCAACTTCATGCTATTACTACGAATTTAATAAATTGTCTAAATGGTTACTAACATTAACAACTATGAATACACAAATATATATATTTAGATTTTAAAATTATTTTTTCTCGAGGCAATGTAAATAATAATGGTAAAAATTCAGGCGGCAGTGCCCCCCTCTTATCACATCCCTATCTCCAACTTAAATCCAAACAATGGCTATGTAAAAATATAAACAATTTTTTGATTTTGCTGATCAATTTGATTTTAAATAATGATTACGTTACTGGTGAGTACGAACTGTGTCAAACCATGGTAAACACGAATCAACCTTCAAAACTGTGATTGTAAATTGTTGCGTCATCCTTAATCTGAAAAGCCTGGATCTACCACCGAGCTGAAACTGCTATCTACCGTGTTTGAATGGATAACACAGGACAAAATATCAACAGTCTATGTATATCTTAAGGTATTTTAATTGTCCCAAAACCGAATGCTATAATAATTTATATTATAGATTATATATTGTTCTGGCCTACTATACTATAAACCTTAAATACTGTATAAGCATTGTTTACTATAAACCCCAATGCGGCACGTGAACGCAGATCTCCTGGAGATTGTGTTGCTAATGTGTAACAATGTGATAATGTAGTAGGGGTAAAATATGCCATACTGTTTAAGATTTATCCTTCCTACACTCAGAAAATTTCAACATAACAACATTACTTTGGGATTAAATTGTCTCTCGGTCAAACATGTCTACAAGTGATGTCAATATCAGGGGAAAATATAATTATATTTCCGAAGATTTAAACAAATGTTTACCTAACACATGCAAGTAGATATAAAAGCCGAACAGGAAATGTAACAAATGGACCACAGTCCACCACATACATGCACAGAAACAAACAACAACTACAAATATGAATAAAAGGCAAGATATGGCATCACAAAATAAAAAGGGTTGACAATAGGGTTACCGCCTTGGAACGGTCAATGACAAAAAAGGCCGCTGTTTTTTATCTAGGTTCTAGGATATACCAAACCTCACTCTTACCATATTGTCCCAATAAAACGGGACAGTGTAAATAAATATATCCCCTCAAATTCCAGAGACAAATCATATATTATGTATAAATAACGTTTTTGTGTTAAATGCAAATTACTTGTTGATAGAATCAAAATCTCCATGAATATAATTGCACAACAGATAATCGTATTACACGTATATGTAAAACATGGCCCCGGGTTCAAAGCTCCGTGGTTCCACTGAGTTTCGTCGGTGTGTTCTTGGGCAAGACACTTTCCCTTAGCCTCGTCCCCGAATGGGGACGTAAACCGGGCGGTCCCGTGTATCGGTTTATCATCCGAGCACGTTAAAGAACCATAGGAATCTATTCGATAATAAAAGTAGGGCACGGTCCCCGGATTCCTATGTATCCTTCCCCTCTCTCTGGCTCTGAATAACATATACTGTGTTGATGTGCCGTTAAACACCATTCAATCAATTCAATCAATAAAACATAGTTACATTTCGTAGAGATAAGCCCTATTGTCTACAAACAATGCGTTCACCTACTCTATAAACTTACGTCTGCGAGATGTTTGCCCTGCAAAGTCTGCAGCTGATCCGGGGGAATTTTTGTGAGAGCCGCCTCACTGGGCAAGAAGTAGGTCAGCCTTGATTGAGTCGCTATAGGGGCAATGGCCTCGGTATAAAACTGTTTATAGAGTCTCGCAGCAATGTCGTTGATCCATAAGCTGTTAAAGTAAAATTGTATTTGCTAACATTTGTCGGGTAAGAACAGAATAGACTGGAATAGTTTAAGTCGATATATAAAGCACATTCATGCATGAATGACCTTGGCTCTGTGACCTCAGTGACAGAACCTTCTGAACATTTATCTAAAACATTTATCAAAACGAAAAGAAGGTCATGGATGTAATACTTGCAAAGAACTGACCGTTCTTGAACGTTTCGAAGGTACGTTATCTATCAAGCAAACGTCTGAAATTGGTTAACATGTGAAAAAGACCATTGTGTCCGCATTGGCCATTGTGAAAGACCATTGTGTCCGCATTGGCCATTCAGTAAAAATTTAAGATTTTTACATATTTTTAAATATCCTTATTACATTACAAACCATCTATTTTAAGATACATATTTAGATGTAGGTGTCAACCCTTTTGTGTTTGTGATGTCTTACTTGGGCCTTTTTATTCATCTTTAAATTTGTTCTTTGTTTCTATGTGTGTTTGTGGTTGACTGTCGTCCTTGAATGATGTTTTTCCTGTTCGATTTTTATATCTATATTTATTTATCCATAACCTTATTGAAAATATTAAGAAAACGTCTTAAATCGATAGAAAAAGGTGTTTATTTTTTTTTATACAATTTGACTTAAGTGAAGATTTCACTAAGAAGCTTCATGAACCCAGATCGGACCCAGGTGTAGGGGATCATTGTGTCCGCAACGCCATTGTGTACACAGGAGTCTTCGTAACAATATTAAATCGATTGTGAAATGGGATTTGTTGTTAATTTATAGTATATAATAACATTAACATAATGGTGGGAGATATAAGCTTACTGAAATAGTTTGACCAATTCTACGCATTCACTTTTACACTTTTTTATAAAAATAATTTATTAAGAATTTTACGAAAATAATACAAATTACCCGGGCCATCTTTGTTCGTGTTGTACCAAATTAGTATATATACAATCACAATTAAACAATAAACAAAAACGTAAGAAGTCATTAGGTCAGTCAGTTTGGGTAGATGCTTCGTTTGTTTATCAAAATAGATTTGTGGGTATACGTTGTGGTAACAGTACTATTAAATCGATTTGTTGATTTACGGCCCTTTGACACTATATATAGTTGACTGATTGATGTAATTTATTAATGGTGAAGTGGTGGATGTGGTTTGCTGACCTGCAAGTTCACTTGTCATGCTCATAGAGATGTGTTACGTAATAACCTCCGCTATATAACTTAAGGACCTATTTACCAACGCTAAATGATCATTGAAAAGGCATGAAAAGCTTGCTTATTTACTGCTCAATCGGTCATGTTGCATGTTCAATATGCAACATGACCGATTAGCTCAAGTTTTCGCTATGAAAAGCATTGGTATATTGACCGGTATCTAGAATATAGCAGTATACAATACTTCAAACTTTCATTTTATGGGGAAAAAAAGCAAATTTACAAGTAAAAGTAGATATAAAAATCGAACAGGAAAAGAAAGTAGCATTCTAGAACGTCAGTCAACCACAAACACACAAAGAAACAAAGAACAACTATATATAAAGATGAATAAAAGGCAAGATAAGACATCACAAACACACACAGGTTGACAGGTTCTAGGGTGCACCAAACCTCACACTTACCCCACTGACATCCCAATAAAACGGGACAGAGTGAATAAAGAAATTCCCGCCGTGAACTATTCTCTAACCAACAAGGCAGCATTAATAGGCAACTTAAGTAAAACACAAAAATTCTCGTGTATATATAAATACAAACAGACACAAAGAAGGTACTCAATGACTTGGCAGAAGGCAGAGCAACGAGAGAATAAACCATTGAGGGCACGACAAGACAAGATTGCAGATCAAACGTCACCGTCATTTCGGGCTTTAGGTAGAGGTCATCATAGGATCCACAGCCTGTCCAGTCATCGCACAATTAAAGAGGAAAGCATAGTGACGAACAGTAAATGGGTCCACCATCAAGCATGCAGTACGTTGCAAAATGATACGGTCGTAACCTCTTTTGATAAACCTTTTAGCAAGTTTAACAAAGATAGTATGAAAGTGATCATGACCAAGGATCTTACGAAGTTTGTAAATCACGTCACCATAGAAGTCAGGTTGTGATAGTCCTTTTTACTTTTATATTTGAAAAGAAGATCATGGTTACGATACTAACATTTTGCAAAGGTTTTACGACGTTTATGGTAACAGTAGCCCTGATGGAGTAGCTTTTTAGTTATACAAAGATTACGAATATTGAAGTCCTCAACTCGAGTACAAGCTCTAGAAAAACGAATAAGTTGAGACACATAGACCCCATAAGAAGCTGCTCGGGGAACATCCCCATCTAAATGGGGATTATTAACAAAATCAAAATTAAAATCACCTCTCTTTTCATAGATCTTTACTAATTATTTCGCCATTTTCAATATAGAGATGTAATCAAGGAAAGAAGCGACAGTATCAAAATTGTTAGCTTTGTTGAGTTGAAGTTCCTTAGGATAGACATTATTAACCAAAGTAGAAAAGAAAGGATTGTCAATGTTTTATATATCATCCAAATACCGAGAGATGTCATTAAAGGCTTCAATTACATCTGCCTGAGTATCGGATGAAAGTCTCAACATGAAATCTCTTTCATAGCAATACAAGAAAAAATCTGCGACAAGAGATGTTCTGTTCGTACCCATAGGGATACCAACAATTTGTCTATAAACGGTAGTTCCATACCTGACGAAACCATTATCTAATAGGAAAATGAGTGTTTCACAAACTTCCTGGCAAGTCTACATAATGCAATTGTCTAAACTGCCGTTAGTAAAAAACGCTTTGATATTATTACAGGCCAAAAATGTAGTTTTTCTCTACGCTTGTCTTTGATAAGGTGATGTGGTAAGGTTTTATATAGTGTAGAGAAGTCATAAGTACTTATAGATGAAAGTTGACGTAGACATTTAATCAAGAACGTCATAAATTAATCCCAGAGTTTTCATCCCAGAGTTTAGCACAATATTGTTTAAGGTGATCTTTAACTGCAGTAAGACAAACAGTTACAAGTTTGGAGATGTTTGTGGTGGTACAGGCACTAGAATTTAAAATAAAGCGGGCATTATACGGATTTTTATTTATGTTATTTAGGAATCCAGTACATAGTTCTTCAGTTTAATTTGCTTTTCGTCAACCCCAGCATTGAAAGCAGTGCACCGAGTGATATGTGTGGAAACAACAGCATCCTCAGAAGATTGAACTGGAGTATACGAATTAGTGCTACTGAGTTCCAGAGATAAAACATTGACGTAATGTAGGCCTCAAACAATAATTACATTATTAGCTGCTTTATCAGCAGGAACTAAAACAAACGTATTATGAAATTCTTGAAACCCTAGGTCTCTGAGGAAGTAAAGTGGTGTAAGCTTTATACAAGTTAATACGTGTATCTATAATCTTAAAAATTGACTTTTTCCAAGTAGGAATAGAGTTTGGGTCCGACTGTTCTCTACGACACCATTTAATACTAAAATCCTCAAGGGAGTGGGCGACCTGAGCTTGACATGCATTAACATCAATAATTGAAGGTAATCTTTACTTAGGATCTTTAGGAAACAGATATCTACAATATCGAAATTACCAGTGATGACATGACCTGCTGGAGCATAGCAAAGCTTTGATGTATACACTCACATTCCCTAGGAGTGTTATTTACTTTATCAAGGTCAGAAACTATTTTGTTGTAGTTGCAAATGATATTTCTAAATTTTTTTTTTATAGTTATAACAAATTACAGGATTTTCGGAATTTTTGAAATATTTAGGAATAGGATAAATTACATGATTATCTCGAAAAATTATTTTCATGTTAATGAAATCAATACCCTTATTAAGATGTTGTAGTTTTAGAAAATGCCTGACGTGATCAGACTCCTTGTCACTATGGGATCGGAGAACATGTTGTGTGTAGCTTTGAATTATGGAAGCAGTGTGATACAAAGGATCTGTACGAATGACAATTGTGTCTGCTTCTTCGTCGATCAACTTAAGTGAGAAAAGGGACAAAGACGTAAGACGTGAAAGCATAGAGAGCTTTCCAGACTGTTTAAAAATAGTATGCAAATCAGCGACTGACATAGTTACACGCGATTTACGTTTGATGTTACGATTGCGCCTACGACCATGATACCCAGAGGATTTTTTGAAATATTTCCTTGTTGATAAATATTGTCATTAAGGCCCGCTTAAGTTCTGTTATATGTATAGCGTTTATTTAAAAACATTTAGTAGCATCATTATAATAAATTATATATTCAACCGGTTGAACAGTAACGTTATTAAAAGTATGACATTTGATGTATACATGTAAATCACGTACTACATGATAGTATCTATCATTTATATTTTATTAGGCACAGATCATTTAAAAGTTGTGAACTATAGGAGTTGAACTTAAATACCTAAACTTTGGGATACTTTCACACTACAGTTATTATCAATAGCATGAAGTAGTCGGTTCAAGAGTATTTCAATATGTTTTGGAGTGAAAATAGAGGCCCTAACAGACCATATGAAACAGTATATGATCAACTCATATTATTCTAATGTTGAAATTGACGTTTATATTTTCTGGAGCGTTTTTTTCGAAGGTCGTTGGTGTATTTAGAAACGCATTGAATCACACACACAAAAGAAACAAAGGATACCTCTGCAATACTAACACTATGTCGATAAAAATAACGCTATTGATCAACTGAATATATAGCCCAATATTAAAGCACATGGAGTTTTAATTCGAGTCATTGGTTTGAATCTCGCATAGGTTATTTTATACCCCTCAACATTTTTTATGAGATTTCTTAAAAATATTTTGTCAAGTTTTAAAGTGCTGTAATTTAAAAATTTACTGCCTTTCTGCAATTTATAGGTTTAGTTGTATTCTTTCACAATTATTAAATTATACATATATATTACCATTTATATGGAAAAAAATCCATAATATTAACCCTTATCTCGTTAAGCACGATTGCAATAGCCTTTGCGTCCAGGTTGATCAGGGTTTACAATGACCGACTGTTGATCAGTCATTTCCCCCAAAACACCACTTTGTCACATAAATGGAATGGTCTTAATTCAAAGAAAGAACAGTCCATTATATATATGTAGCGGGTTAAGGGTTAAATTGTTACTGTTCCATTCGTTGACCCTTAAATTATTTTTAGGAGTACTGATATTTATCAGTCAGTCGATGTGCTTTTTGACGTTGCTTTGTCATCGCAGATAAAACAAATGAAAAAACGTTCGCTATAAAACTGCCTTATATATGAGTTTCCAGCCATGTTTTGGTAGCTTAAATTTGGTAATAAACCATGCGTTAAACCGCTCCCATTTACTTTAGGCCCATTTTTGTCCATTAGCCTTAAATATATAGTAGTTTTAAGGACAGATTTCCTAAAACTACCTGGTAACCTGATACATGACCAATTATCTCAGGTAAATAAATTATCGAAGTGTAACGCTTCACACGACTTTTTTTTACTTTTAATGAATTATTTTTTTGACAATTTAGCTGTACTGAATATAAAACTGTTTTGATGGTTCTATATCGTTTTTAGCAAAAGCCTACAACCAAAACACACTTAAAGAATAAACAGATTTAACATGTGTACTTCATACAAAAGCTTTATCTGGTGGGCCCCATGATCCGATACAAAATTGAAACACAAAATTAGCTTATGCAATTGTATGTCTAACAGCGGTGTTAAGTTAGCTATACACATTCTCTCTCCCCCGCCACGTGTATCGGTCTATCCTCCGAGCACGTTAAAGAACCATAGGAATCTATTCGATAATAAGAGTAGGGCACGGTTCCCGGATTCCTATGTATCCTTCCCCACTCTCTGGGGCGGCTCTAAATAACCTATACTGTGTTGATGAGCCGTTAAACAACATTCAATTCAATTCTCCCCCGCCACACCACTCCCCCCTCCCCACGCCCACATACATTAGGCTCAAAATAGGTCTTTAAATAAAGGCCTGTCATGATTAAAATTCTGAATCGGAAAAATATTAACTTCTAAAAAGGTGCAGAATAACATTTTAAGATTAAATCAGTTTAAATTAAAATGTGTTTCCTTCAAATATCTTTATATGAATTTAAAAACAAAATTTCCGAGAAATAATTTCATGTAACTTTGTATTACATCCATGATATTATAACACTACAATTTAAATACTGTCAACCACAGTCAGACAGGTACATAAAATATATTTTCACTTTTCAAAACTTTAATCATCTCTAGCACTTAAACTTTGCCAAGTTATTGACCTTTTTTTGAGCCTTTATCACTTTACTGACACCTTTATATTCAGTATGTGGCACGTATGTAGCCAATTTACATTCGACAGTTCTTGGCCAATCAATTAACATGACGCCAGTACGTAGATATCTCCGCCCTATTGTTGATGTCGGGGTATATTGGCAATAGGTTATATTATAATACATTTGCACGTGTTTTATTATACTGTTGCACGTGCTATTGTTTGTCGGAGGTATAGTATTGGTTTGATTGGTTAAAATGGATAAATTATTGTCAACTGGCGACATTTTAATTGCGCCAGTTTTTGAGACGGAATTTTGCGTAAGGCATATTGAGACGGTAAAAACATTTTGTGGCGTTCGATAGAGGAGAAATCTCTTGCATAAAGTACTGGTCATACAAGCGGTCTATGAGCTATTGAAACTTACTAATAAATACTGAAAAGGGGATCCCTTGGAAGCAAAAAAAAAACACAAACAAGAGATAAATGTATAGCAGACTCGGTTTTATTGAGTCTGTTCATGAGAGGTTATGTAAAGTGCAACACCTCTCACGCCTTCTAGCACCGGCTTAAGCGATATTCTACTTTAAAGCCACACAGATCGGGCCTGATGATCCCAAAGGACCATGGTATATGCTAAATGGTGGCGGGGGGCATATTCCAGTTCCTGTCAAGATATATCAATCAAGATATGATAGACGCAACGTGTTGTTCAGGCGTACACTTTGACTTTGAAAAAACACGCGCTTATTTCTCATTTTGGGGGAGATGCAAAATATCATCAATTTTAAGTAAATATGACAATACTGTTTTTTATTTATATTGTCATCCATTATTTACTATAATTACTGACTTCTGAGTCAGAACTGACTTAAGTGATTAAGTAAGTAATTTCTTTATTTATAGAGGGTGACTCAATTGGCATAGGCAATCTTCCTTGAGGCCCTCTTAATAACATATTGACAAATATCATACAACATATTAAACGTAATTTATCAAATAGCTGTAGGCAAACTTATGAACACATATCAAAGCTTTCTGAGAGACTCCTGCTTTCTGATTGGGAAAACTTTCTGCCACGATTGGGAAACAACAGTCAAGTTGTTCAATGGGGGAGAGGCCTGTTATATAAGGTAAAAAAGCCCTGCTTCTGAATTGATATTTTGGATAGAATCTTGCGTACACTACTTAAATTAAGCCTGTTGTTTAACATACGATAGCACATATTATATTACAACTTCAATTTCCTTGACAATAGAGTAATTTCAAGGTTCATGCATTATTCCAAGGCTCGTATATTATTTGTCAGTTTTCATTCGTACCACAAAACACGCATGCAAAGTCTAATGTAACATCATTTTAAACGAAAAGAAACACAAACAAGAGGCTCAAGAGGGCATGTGTGTAGGGAGGGGGGGGGGGGGGGGTTGCGGGGTTGGGGGAGGTAATTGTTGTACTGTAGCAATTATGACAAAACCCTTTGCCCTGCAATGAGCAAAATGGCAGATCAACATATAAATTCTGCAAGTTCTTGCAAAAGCAAAAGAGCACAAGAAAACGTATTGTGCATTTGCACATCCTTAACTTAGAATACACCACACATGAATTTGAAATCCCAAAGGGTATAGAAGGAGTTAGCGTCACAAGGCGGCAACTCCGTATTAGTAACTTACTGCAAGTTCCCCAACTTGTACCCATTTATAGGGGTCCTTTATGGCAAGAGATCAAAACTCATTTTATATATGTTGTTCCTCTAATCCCTAAATGATCTTACCAAATTAGAATCAAATGCATCCCATTTGAACAAGATACGCTATTTTTGTGTGTGTTTTTCTAACCAGATTACCCCTAGGTGGCCCCAGCAGTTGGAGCCAAAATACCAAATCTTATTGCGCATCTACACATCTTAAACTAAGAAACACACCATACATGAACTTTATATCTGAAAGTTAACGTCACAAGGCTGAAACTCTTTTTTGTAGTAAAATAGTCCGGATTAAACTAAAAAAAATTCATGCATTATTTCAAATCTCTAATTTGTAGATATTCTGAAAATTATATTTACACAAGAAATAAATAAGTTTCAGGCAAACATATCCTAATTTAACAGGTTTACCAAAATCTTGTAATTTAGTAGTTAGCAGAGACGTATGTGATTGCAAGGAACGATAACTATGCGTGGAGATTGTGAGTCCATGCGACATTTGTTGCACCGCTTTAGTGCTGTCAGTCACATAACAAACATTAAACACGCCCAACATGTTATAAATTATGATAGGTTTTAGAGGGGCAGCAACCTCTGATGGAAATGAGATAAAAGAGAAAGTTTCCCATCAGACATGCCTTCGCTGGGAAGCGAATCCAACTGGGGTAGAGGTATGTAGTTCTAAAGCCAATGTCTTATCCACTGAGCTGCCGCTTCTGCTTCTCAATAGAGCTAAAACAAATGAATATTTACTACAGAACAACATTTACTATGTGTTTGCGCTCTATCATATAATGTCATATGTACACATGTCACAGAGTCAAAATATCCTATTTGGCATGTTGTCCAAATCCTATATTTTCCCTATATGTTGTGGCCCTCCTGTTCAATCCAATATACTAAGTGTCCGGTATTTGTCCATTGTTTGTATATGTAAGTCAGGTCAGTCCATGTTTTGTTATGTCATGTGCATGTATACGTCAGTGTGGTCGAGTGATCTGATTGGGTATGAATGAACCTTAACCTCTTCTTTTTATGAAATATGAATTCCCGCATATTGGGGACACGCTCGCACTAGGCCATTTTGAACAGTCGCCATTTTATAGTTCTTTAACTGTATTTGCATTTACATGCACTACAACTGTTAAAAGAATATGTCTTAAGAGATCGCGAATATACATCTATCCATGGTCACCTAATAAAGGAATACAAGGAAAACCCACTGTAGTTATGTTTTCACGACCCCGATGACACACATAATAGGCAATGAGGAAGATTTCATAAGCATTTTAATATTAGCTCTCTTGTGCATTTAAACCTCATACATATATCCCTTGTGACATTAACTTCTTCCCCCCACACGTACGTATGCACACACGCACACACGTACATACGTAGATACATGCATAAATACACATACAGTCTTAATAAAGACTTACTTACTCAGTCTGTGTGCCGTTATCTGGAGTGGTGAGCCACTCGTACACAGTCTTGCTACTGATCGGAGCCAATGGCCGATCCAGAACGTGTATTATTCCATTACTACACTGGATCAACTCATAAATGATCATGGCGCCGTTCACGTACGTTGCCTGGCGTTCAGTCGTGCCTGCATTGTCCTAGCGAACAAATGAAATTTAGTTTAAACATATTTTATTACTTATGTTACAGAGAATGAACATCATATGATAATACATATTTATATATAACATACGCAAATGGATTGAACTACAAGTTATAACAACATTAGTTACAGATGAAGTCATACTAATGTTAAACAAATATGTAAGACTCAGATCGAGGTTTGGTCCCAAATCGAGGGCCAATCCCAAAACGGGCATTATGTTCCTCACAACAAGGCCCGATTTAATCAACTTTAACGTAACGTCATAACAGCAACGAAAACATTTCGCGCGTTTTTGATTGCACAAGGCAAATTACGTCATCCTTATCAACACTTGATCAATTTGACATCGAGACTCAATCTCAGTAATGTTTGCAATGTAGTCTCATATTTCTTTATACAATTGCTAGCAGCTTCGAAAGCTCAGTCGATGATGCCTTGACTTAAGATTTGCAGACATCTGCCCACACAGCACTAAACAAACGCTAGTGTGAATGTCAATAAATACTGAAAAGGGGATCCACTGGAAGCAACAAACTCAAGATAAAAGTAGCACACTCGGGTTTATTGAGTCTGTTCACGAGAGACAATGTAAGGCTGGGAGAGTAATAAAAAACATATGCTTCCATTATTATAGTATAATACTAACAGTTGCATCTGAATATAAGTATTAAGGCGTAATATTTAAACCTCAGGTGTATTTTCTCATGCTGTTAAATATTTGTGCGATAAGGTAACAAAAGCAATATTTTGTATTTGAAAACAGTTACTATCTGATCGTCTTAATGTATATCAGTATATGAAATTATTTGAATCCCGTGTTAAACCTATTTTATTATATTGTAGCGAGCTGTTCTCACTTGATATACTAGTTCACCATAATTGTGAATTAGAAGACAGACAAAAGTCATACTTACCTGAGAAAAAACAAATTAAATTTGCACAAACGGTTCTTGGTGAAAACATGTCTGCTGGCAACAAAGCAGTTTTATCAGATTTTGATCTTTTTCCTTTATATGTTCATAGTCTCAAATCGATTATTAGTTTCTGGCATCATAATGTGCAAAGTAATGATAATTCTATTGGGAAAAATGCTTTTATTTGAAAGCATACAAACAAGGGATTTGGATATAACTTCAAAATATTTTTGAATAAAATTGGATTCTCTCGTGTGTGGGAGAAGCACATCGCGCTTAGTGTTAAGAACTTAACATGTCCAATTTATAACAGATTAAAAAGTATATATGTCAACCATTAGAAAATAGTTATATTATGACGACGGAATAAGATAGGTAATAAGATAGAACATTTAGAAAAAATAAGTCAAATTATGAACTTGAAAACTATTTGCTCACTGATGTTGACAACTTTGTCAAAACTAGAATTAGCAACAGTAAATTGTTTATTGAAGAAGGTCGGCATTATAATATTCCGTTAGCACAAATGGTATATCAGCTGTGTAGAATTATGAAGACGAATTCAGCACGTTCAATGTTTGTACTTAAATGTTGTATGTTAGGCACTGGGAGATCTAAAATGCTATTAGTCAGTGTTATCCATAGTTTTACTTGATGAATGCTCATCTAAAATGTGTTTTTTACTTTGCTTTGCAGTAATAATTACGATATCAATAAAATTTGTATTTCAGGGATATATTCTAAGACAATCCTTTTGTTAATTGGCTTTGTTAAAGGGCATGTAGCGACACAACCAAACAATCTCTACTATTGAGAGTTATAAAAAACTTGTAGAATGGTAAAATAATTATCAAATTCGGATGATGAACAATCGGATGATGAAAAAAAAATCTATGACCATTTGTAAGTTGTTCTAAAACAGATATGGGAGGCGCCATTTCGAGAACTAAGACTTCATAGTTCCAAATTACCATATATGGAATATCATTTAAAGCAAAGAAAATCACTGCAAATGAATGCAAAAACCTTTACTGGTCATACAAAGCATTATTGCCATTACGTTTACATATTTTTCCTACAGTTGCTGCCATTCTTTTCCCTATAAATCAGTAAATTTTCATATTTATAAATATTCCATATATGGTCATTTAGAACTGTGATGTCAAAGCTTTCAAAATGGCGGCCTCCATATCCGTTTCAACAGAACCTTTAAATGATCATATCTTCTTTGTTAATAATCCGATGTTGATTATTGTTTCACCTTTATTGAAGTTTTTCTCTATAATAGAGATGGTTTTGCTGTGGTGCTACATTCCCTTTAATATAACAATTAGTGGCATAGTAAGGTATGCTTGCAGTTATCACCCTTTATAGTATCTCAACTGTAATGCTTAATCCATTAGTATTGCTATTGTCATGTTTGTTGTATATGTACTTGGTATATATCCAGTGCATTGTTTGGATTTCATAAAAATAAAATGATTTGATTTGATTTTATATAATATTTCTCTTGGCGTGGGAAATATGCCGTCAACATTAACGTTGATGTTAAATCGGCCCTCGTTAAAGAAAAACGTAGATAAATCGGCCACCGTTATGGGATCGGCCCTCGATTTTGCAATCGGCCCTTTATCTGGGACTGACCATTGATCTGAGTATTACAAATATATCTAGCTTGTTTATGGCATGAAGGGTAACGGTGGGCTGATACATACTACTGTAACAATCATTCAGTATGGAGCACAGACTTGTTTTTGTTTTATTTAAAAAAAATGTATGCATAAACAAGTGCTGTAATACTAGCTATATTCTAGCAATATATCTGCTAACCTAAATTTGGTGCATAGCTTGCTTAAAAAGGGAAAAACAATCATTAAATATGTAAATGTAGAATTTTGTAATTCATAAAATGGCACTGTTCACCCATGAAATCGAATGTTCGATTGTACCTGCATTGTGACTGTAAATAATATGAGATATATCCCAAATTTGGTATTGGCTATACAGAGTTTATTCTCCAGCTCAAGTATACCGTTAAGTTGTGTAAAGCATACGTTAACACGAGGTTTTCCTTTAACATCTCTTACATAATGTGTACCTCCAGTACGGCGACGTCGTACCATATCTTGAAAGTTTCAGGACTATTGATTTGTTCAGCAGTTAAACGATTATTTGTTTGTTTGTATGGTGTTTTACGTCATTTTTAACACATGTAAAGTTATATATGACGGTCGATTGTTTTGTGGTGGAGGCAGACCATCCGCTTTTCCTGGATAGAACCAGTAATGTATACCTACGGCAATGTGTAAGAATCGACATGTCCTCACTTACACGTCTAGCTCCAAGTGGGTTCGAACCCGTAGCGGTGAGAGGCAAGAACATTAAAAGAAATGTTTTTAATTATTTTCGACATTGACCATAGAAGCATCTTTTTAGTGCTGGCAAAGCAGTTTCTGAGCAGACGAGCTGAAAGGCGAACGTTTATACTGTTTCGGAGCTACTTCTACATTTCTATATTTTAGTACATGAATTACACTTCTATATACATGTACAATATTTACATTTTATATATACACGATTTACACTTTGAACTACAGGGTGTAACGATATGGTCAAGGGGACATCATGTAAATAAACTTGTAGTCCACAAAGAATATTTCTTAAATACATCAAGTTATTAATAATGTTGTTCATCATGGAGGTTGTGTTGATCTCATTTCATTACAACTGAAAAGCATTCATCTCGGGAATATCCATATGAGAATTATAATGTATAGCGTGCTTAAATAAAATAAAGCCCGGTGGTATATTTTAATGTCGTTGCGTGACTTTTAACCGATGACCTACTTTGTAACACGTATGTTTCTAATTTTAGAAAATAAAATGGCGCCCGTTTGCGACCCGTTTACTGCTCATTTAAGTATTCTTTCTGATATTATTTTCACATCAATAGTGTTGAATTACTGCCGGTTGACATTGTTTAGGACTAAAATATGCGTTTGGTTGAAAAGTTTACTTGCCTCACGCTATACATTACAATTCTCCTTCACCACCTCAGTCCATCTCCTCATCATCCTCTGACTCCTCAATTATCAATTATCCTCCTCAATCCTAAACCAATTGGCACTGGTACAGCTTGAACCCGTATATTCAGAATCTATACCCGTGCTATTCACTGATCCACGTCGGCGACAGGAATAACCGATCTTCATGCACCGTAAGTACCACACAAATGCATTTTAAACAAATTAACAGCAGTGGGAGCATTGTGTAAATTTCTTTCTAACATACGTTTCCTATTACTAAAACCCTCTAACTTACAAAGTTTCGTTTGTTGATGAAGAGCTCCATGCCATTGATAGCTCTAATTGCCATACCCTCCGTCAAAGAGTCTACGTAAATATTGTTTTTGACTGAAAATAATCAATTAAATAATGCAAATAATGTTTTACAGCAAGTTTACACACTCAATATAAGTTAAGAAATATTATTTAAAAGTAGATATAACAATCTAACAGGAAAAGTAGCATTCAAGGACGACAGCCAACCACAAACACACAAAGAAACAAAGAACAATTATAAAGATGAATAAAAGGCAAGAAAAGACATCACACACACAAAAGGGGTTTGTTGTCGATTCAAATACACGAGACGACACTTACAAGTACCCTAATTTTAAATGCTAATAAAACATGTAGTTTTCATCATTCTCAAATTGAATGTAATCCGTTTATCGAATTGAATATTTATTTTCAATTTTATTTGATGAATCTGTTAAAAATATATTGATGTTCGCACGACTGTTCGTCAAAATTGTATTTCCATTTAAAAGATAGTCTACGCGGATATACGAAATACATTGCGGCAGAAGTCACAGAATCCCTAATGAAAATACAAGCGGATATAGAATACGTATTCTAGAGTTAAATAAAACACTCTGAGGATACGTGTAGCATATTATTCTAATGTAACTATTATGTAACACGTTGCTCCATTGGCTAACGTCTCAAAATTCCCCGATTTACCCATTCGCAACATCTCGTACACTTCTTCGCAGCATGACTCGAATGTAATATACAGGTTTCCATATTGGTTACGTCATACTAGCGTGACGCGCGTCAGATTCCCGACAAAACGAATTTGCATTCAAAATCAAAGTTATCTTCAACATTTTGCAATGTCATTTAGCCGATTGCTCCATCTATAGTTTATTTACATGAAAGTAGTGATAAAACCTTCATCTGTATTGTAAATAACAAACATGCAACGCAAATCATACATCAACACGTGTGGCAAGCGGCCATACTGTTTATGTAGCAACAGCTTAGCAACAGTGCACTATTTTCTGTGCCGTTGCCTTCCGGCTAACATAATGTTAAGATTTTGAACATACCGAAGCGCCATGATACACACGAGGCAAGATCCCGAGGAAAGACGGGATTGGCCGAGTGTTCACGATTGCGAGTTACCGTCTGAAAAATATGTGACGTCACATAACGTTGATACAAACGACGTCATTGGATTACGTCAACAAAAATCAAGTGTGTATGTATGATTTTATTTTATATGATTTTATTTTATATTTGTATCATTTGAATGGAAAAGCATTATAATCAAGATAACCATGCTAAGATTTTGGACTGTATGTGGTTGGTGTTGGTGTTACGATCTGAAATTCACTCGTCGCTGTAATTCTAGATTTAAATGAAATACTCTGAGGACACTTGAATCATATTAATTTTATGGAAATACAGAGATAGCGACCGTTTTACGAATTAATAGAACACTATAAAAATTACCGTTAGTAATGACAAATTAATATTAACATTAAAAGTTGACGTGTCCAAACTAATTGTAGCACTGGACATACCTAAGTATAAGCTGAACCTCAACGCAGCGTCGACAGTGAGCGAATTGAAAGCAACACAAGGATCCGAAAATATCGATGTTATCATATGCGGACACTGTAAAATTTGTTGACGCCAGTAAATATTGCAAGGTGCTAAATGCAAATATCACAAAATAATGTTGAGTGCTGAGACGAAGCTATCAAAGTGGGTCAGAGAACTAGGCTCCAACACTGCTGACTCGACATACTTTACAGAGATGCCGAATCACGATCCGTTTGCATGAGATAGATATACATCAGAGGAGGGAAAGAAGAGTCAAAGAATCATATTGCTAACATTGACACAGAATATAGATAACATTATCATATGTTAAACAACCCATATAACCCATAGCAGAATGTATTGTAGCAAATATGGATCGTGTTCCGGAATTTATACTGGTAAATTTGACCTTTGGTCGAACAAGTTCATTTTCAGAGCTAGGGAAGAATGTGAATTGAAATTTAACGAACGCAAACAAGAATGACAGAACAGGCGATTTTACATCCAAATGTGATTATGGGGACAGAGACGAACATGTGACAGTACGTAAATAGCTATTTGAAGAGGGGTTTATTTCAAGGGAGACAATCTCGTACCTGTTAGACTTTGAACATATTGTCTCTTCTCGTCTGTTGCGAGCTTTGTAGGAGGGCACGGTCCTGCTCATGTATTGTGTTGAATGTAAATGTGATTATGGTGGCAGAGACGAACATGTGACAGTATCGAACATGTGACAGTATGGTAAGTGGAGCTATTTTCAAGGGAGACAATCTCGTACCTGTAAAAGTTTGAACATATTGGCTCTTCTCGTCTGTTGTGAGCTGTAGTAGGAGGGTACGGTCCTTCGCAGGTATTGTGTTGAAGGCAGTGTCGTTGAAGGCAAACACCGTGAGAACGGACGTGCCACCATATAACCCCGACAGCGTCTCCTGACACCATGCTCCAAACTAAAAATGCTAACAAACGTGAACATACAAACAAATGTGAACATACAAATATAAAATGAAACGTGCATACAAAAATAAATTAATATTATGTTTGAAGTTAGAAGGAAATTAATAGATTCACGTGTTTATTTTACGCTCCCGTTCGGCAAATGAGTCTAAAAAATCGTCCTAGAAAACTTAAAAACTATTATAGGAATCGAATCGATACTGAGAGTAGGACACGGTCCCCTAATTATGTATGCCCTTCCTATCTATCTAAGGTGGTTATAAATAACATAAATATTGTGTTGATTGCAAATTATTACATTCAATTCAATTAATAATATGAATGTCGAAGCTACTCATTTGATTTCTGAGACTTCTAAGAGACTAGATAATGAACCAAGTCATACAACTATGTAACAGTTTGAGATTATATGATTCGCCGCAACCACGCCTAAACCCGCTATTTGCTTATGGTTTTGTTTGGTTATATATTTAAGAAGTCAAATATTAATCATCTGTCAAATAACAAACACGCCAGTTGCTCAATAAATGCACCAGGTGTTAAAGCTACGACTACTACTACTAATTGCATTTGCATGTTTTAATCATATTTATTAAACTATTATACTGATAAGGTATACAAATATATTTAATGTCAAATTGTCTTATTGTCCAGAACACCTGTCATTTGCCAAATGTACTAAACACAATCATTTACACAAACCGTTTGAGAACAAATTACCAGTTTATGGTATGACATTTGAATATTTGAATGATACTTAATAAATAGTGGACATTGTATTTGAAGCGTTTCTATATACCTAGTATGCATAAATGTACGCGTCTCCTACAAAGTAATAACACATCAGAAATACTTATGCTAAGCAAAATCAATAAAGCATTTTCGCTTCGTATACATCGTTTAAACAATAATAATACTTAATGGGGATTTAACTTACTTTTTAAGAAAATTAGATTTTCTTGTTTGAGTGTAATTCCCTACTTTATATTGTAATTAGTGTTTGAGTATAATTCCCTACTTTATATTGTGATTAGTGTTTGAGTGTAATTCACTACTTTATATTGTGATTAGTGTTTGAGTGTAATTCACTACTTTATATTGTGATTAGTGTTTGAGTGTAATTCACTACTTTATATTGTGATTAGTGTTTGAGTGTAATTCACTACTTTATATTGTGATTAGTGTCAGTTTCACTACGACTTATATAACTGTTAATAGGAGTTCCATCAAATGTTTACTATACGTTAAAAATCTATATTTATATACTGTAATTTCTTTTGAATGTATTGTCATACACCATACTTATTCACGTGTCTATTGAATTTATATATATGCTTGTGTGTATCATGAACTACTGTAAAGTTTAAGTGAATAATGAATATGTTCTGTTCTGTTCTTATCTGCTTATATTACTTTCAAAATCATGTCCATTTGTATTTCTTTGCCATGATTACAGTCAAGGAGTAAAGTTTGTTCTACAATACAATGTAGATACAATGTGTGTGACAATGTCATACCAATAATCTTTACGATGCGAAGAGGGCAGGCGGCTTTCTTTTTTGAATTTTAAAGGGGCACACGACATTCTTGATTTTTTTAAAAATCTGTGGCGTCCCGTTAGTTTGCATTTGGTCGATTAACATTTGTTTAATTATAAGAATTGAATTGGATTTTATAGTTTCACCAACATTAATTATAAGAAAAGTATGAAGCAAATTAGTATTGCACATTACTAGCTGTTGAAAATATTGCACTAAAATTAGATGTAAACATATGGCAGAACAAGAAGAGCAAGAGCTGTCGAAGAACAACACAGCTCGACTATTCACTTTTCAGAAAACAATACCTTATACATATGACATACAATCATAAAAAGACAGTGGGGTAGCTTGGCTGAATATGATGTGTAGGCCGAGTTCTAGGGGGTCCGGGGGCATGATTTTGGCGTATATTTCGTACCGGTGAATATATCTATAAGAGCATCAATATCCTTACTTTTTACCCTAAATTATATATCTTATAACTAAAAACAAGCTGAAAACATTTAAAGTAATGTAATGTTATTTATATTAACACGAAGTACTAGTATACAGTTTATATGAACACATTGTATTTGAGTATATTTTGTTGCGATTTTATAATTTAGCCCCTTACCCCACTACGCCTCCGATTTCTATTGCATTTTTGGCATTTTTGGCATTTTTATTTTTTCGATTTCTCAGAAAAAAATGTAGGTCGCGGCCTACACGGCCTATAGGAAGCTACGCCCACTGACAAAGTAATACCAACAATGAGAAAGAGGATATTTAAAGAAAAGAAATAAAGGGGAGGGAGCTGATAAGGGGATGAGGGTGGGGTGAGGTGAGGTGATGATTGCCATGTCAACAGTAGCCTTTTTGTCAAATCTCAACATGGGATTCTAACTTTCCCCATGCATTCCAAATTACGCAGACACTTGGCGTGTATATTTTATCTGTTTACCCCTTACGCACTTCTGGAATATTCCTGCGCAATTCCGGAATCGCTGGTCATTTTAAGAATTCTTACTTTGCGCAGAGCAATTCCGGGGTTGTAAATCAAGTACTATATGGCAGTGTCTATTAATTAGAATGTATAAGGTACAGACCTTTTGACTTTAAAGGGGAGGGGGATGGCGTGACGGAGAGGAAATCACGTACTATATAGTATGTATGGACCATTTACAAAAAGGGGTGGATTCCTTTCAAATTGCGTTTACTTTTCCTTTAAACCAGTTTGATTTATAACTTCATAAATTCAGATTGGTTTTAAAAGATCCTTTTATCTTTTAATAATTTAATTCTTTGCAAACTAATAAACTATTTTTTTTTGTTTTCTTACTTAATTTTTGATTCGGTGGTTCCACTACTCCGGCCGATAAAAGGCTCTGGGTATTGTTTAACCATTTATAGGATATATTGTCTACTTTTTAATTTAGTCTTTTGGCTGTTACTTGTGATACGCAGGCTTCATAACCGCTTCTCCCAACTAAATTCCATTATGTTTATTTCGCTCTTCGGGGCATTTAATTTTATTAGATACTGGGACCATACGCCGTACGACATGGGGAAGCATATGACTCCATGTCCACCGCCGTATGCATGCCATCTGCGGGATGGTTTAAATTGTGTACTATTGATTTTATGAATATTGAGTTCTGCTCAACCCGGGGCTAGAGGGCGTGAGCGTTAGCTAGCATATTACACTACCGCTCATGAACAGTTTCAATCAAACCGAGACTGCAATATTTCGAATGTGTCGTGCTCGGCCGTTTCCAAAGGTCAATTATCATATTATTTTTAATACTATAATGCATATGCGCATTTTCAAATATTGGGAGTGGATAAGGGATACGTGTCTTTGTTGTCGTTCTTGTCATCAAATGATGATCATTAAAGCAAAACACTGTAGCATTACACATCTTAAATATTGTGAACCAAACTAAGATTTACCTTACTATTATGTATATAACATGATTACTTAAATAACCTGGATGAATATGGATTTGACGAATTATTTGGTGTCATATATGTTGTTGTTAAAAATCTATGTACGTATTTATTTGAGAAGATGAATACGTGTTCTTCTTTTGTCTTTACATGAAAAGGATTTACATGATTTAATTCATATAACATGACCTTGCACATGGCCATTATTTGATGAATTATCTTAAGATTCCGTTTAGGTGTGTGTACATAGTTAAGACAAAAATGTCTTGTCTGACATTCCTTTTCACTATCTCATTTTCTAACTTCCGAACCATACCCGCCCTCTGTACTTTTCTGTGCGTAATTGGTCATTTCAAACCGTGAAACATGCAAACAAAATTAATGATTACAGGTTAATTATGTAATAAGATTAATTAAACTGTATAACCATTATTTGATGAATTATTTGTGCTTTGTATGGATATGCAATGGATGCTCTCAGAAAGAAAAAACACAACAAAATTCAACATTTAAACAAAATGAGTATTGTATATAGGTGGGGTGGCATCTACTTTGTTTTCAATGATTTGAGAGACAGATTATTTAGTTCATACAATTCAGAGCAAGGCTATTGTTATAACGTTGTTTCAGGGACAGTTTTTAAAGGTCCGGATAGATAAGCATCTTTTGAACCTCATATAAACTTTTATTATATAACCTATAAATAGACGCGTTTTCATTGGCTAAAAAGTAATTTTTTAGAAAAAATATCTAGCGATATTGACCTGTTTTTTTGATATTGACCTGTTTTTTTGATATTGACCTGTTTTATATAAAAAAAAAATTGATATCGCCTCGGTCAATAATGATTTTTTTGGTGCATATCACATCATGTATAACAGCTGAAAAGTCCATAATTGTATAATATAATGAGATAATAAAAACCTATTTCTCTCCCATTTCTGTGTAACGTATGACGTCATTTTTTCACCACTTAATAAATTATAATTCTACCTCGCACTCGATTGTATAACGTGGAGACGACCCCGCGGACACAATGGCATTGCGGACACAATGGCCTCCTATGCCTAGGCCATTATTTCTGTAGACACAATGACTGATGCGGACACATTGGCCTCCTTCACCTTTGAACCCCGTTTATACTTGATTAGACTGCAAATGGCAAATGGCGACCATATTTGTAAAGACTATTAACTAATATTTTGTTTACGATTTATTTTGTTAGCTATAGACATTAAATTTGAAAGTTATTACATGATCAAGTTTGTCCAATTTGTTTATTCCGTCAAACAGCCGTGAGCACATGGTGGGCTATTTCATTTTGAAAATTAAACCCGTCGAATATATACATTTTAATACCGAATCATATTGGCTTCCATTAGAGTAGAAAAGCAAGTATTGGCGGGATCAGCAGCTCATAATTCCAACAATTGTTCCTTATGCATACATCTACATTGTATTATTGTTTACGAACGATCTTTACTGCTGTACATTACAGTGGCGTAGAAAGGTTTTCGATACTGTGGAGGCAAGTGGGGTCCAACTGAACATTTTCAATTTTTGATGAGGTTTTCGTTTTCCGCCTTGTTTTTGCTTCACATATTTTAATGAACACAATAGTTGCTTTACTTTGACAATTGATTAGACTTATGACACAAGCACTTTTGTTGTGTCAAAACATAATTTGGCAAAATATGTGGTTGGGATTAGATCAAAACATACACTAGCCCCACCCACTGCCAGATTATTGAGGTGTGACTGCCCTCCTCCACCCCACCCGTTCCTACGGCTATGCATTAATGATAGAAATTATTTCTAGACAATTTACATCAATAAGTAACAAGCATCAGTGGTGGCGGATTCAGAAGGGGGCGGAGTGGGGAATGTGATCTGAGGAATTCACATGTAAAGCGTGTTTTATGTGTTTGCCTGCTTTTCTATTAACGTTGCACCCCACCCCGCGCGCCCTCTCCCTCTCCCCCACCCCTACACATACACACATAAATCCAGTGCAGACTCTATTGTGCCTATACCTGTAGGATGTCCTATTGGTTAAATGGCGGAGGGAATATAAACCTCAAAACTACACACACACACACACAAACAAACATAGACTCAAATGTTGTATCTGTCCAGGTTGTTATATAGAGATTATTTAACTGCTGGGATCTATTAGAGGGAAATCATTCACGAGATGGTAGACGTGTGGTTCTTTTCACGAACGAGCATAAGCGAGTGAGTGAAAAAACAACACACGCCTACCATCGAGTGAAGGATTTCCATATAATCGATCACAACAGTTAACTAATCTATTTATTACATGTTTAATCAGATTAAGTATTATTTTAACCAGAACTTTTTGCTTTATTTAGCCTTATCGGCGGATGATGTCGACGTCACCAACACGTTATTGACGTCATAACTGAACGTCGCAGTTAGTTATTCTTGTGTTCGGAGTTAGTTATTAATATTTAGCGATTATGAATATTCTTTCACTGAGAAATCCCAATATTTCACCCACAGAAATGTAATAATATGCTTTCATCATCAACATCAAGTTTAGACTCAAGTTTGACGGTTGAGGAGTACATTCTTCAAATAAACTATTTCGTTCGATTATGTTACGTTGATAACTACTTATCTGTTTTGGTTTTATAATAAAGAAGACAATGACAATCAATACTCGATCTTTTGTGACGTCACTCCATTACATGTTACGTTGACCAGGGTGTACGTACACAACTAAAAATAATTGAATAAGGTGCCACAGTAACTAATAAGAACCTGATTATGTTCATTGAAACTGTAGATAACATATAGCTAGTTCAATGTCTTATATAACTTTAGCGTAGACAGTTGTTACCTTTATCGTTAACATAAAAAGTTATTACCTTTATCCATGTTAGAGTTAGCCTTGTTACCTTTAGCGGAAGAGCGAAGGTTGTTACCTTTTTCGCTGGAATTGTTACCTTTAGCGGCGGTTGTTGCTTATAGTGGAATTGTTACCTTTAGCCTTGTTACAACGCCATAAGCATATATAAAATAACGTTTGTCTACCCTCATATCGTCGCGATATTTCTATACCGATGATGTACTGAGGCTGAGGGTATTCTACTGTATTCTGTGGGTAATACAACCTCTTGCACACAGATCTTTTCAAAAACTAGCCGAACATAACTTACACATGTTTATAATGAATACATAGAGGATCTTAAACGAGTTCCCATTTCATATACGATTTATGAAACGAGTTATGAATTATTTTAAATTTAACGAGCCTTTTGGCGAGTTAAAATTAAAAATAATTCATAACGAGTTTCATAAATCTTATATGGAATGGGAACGAGTTTAAGATCCTTTTTATCACATAACATTGCAATCAGACACACTTTAGCGCCAAAACGTCATAAATATGTGACGTCGTAACGTCGCGTCTCACACATAACGTCGCATATAAAAGAGTTCGTGTTTTACCTCTTTACAAAATACCAGTTGACGCCAACTTTTTAACAAACCAACAACAATGCTTTGTATAACGTGCATTATTTTTTATAAGCTGTCACAAATAATAAGTTTATGACTCAGATCTGGGTGAATTTGTAATAAATAAAATAGTTTCAGTTAATAAACTTGCGTAGTGTTAGAGGTTTAACTCAACCAATCAAAATCGTTCCAGGTTGTATTACACGTGTGTCATACAATAGAATATTAAATGGGTGTTCGACACTGCTAACTGTGATAAATTGCTCTGTACATTTGACTAAGCTATGGTTACTACCCCAGAGTATCATTTACTGGAGACTAAAATAATTCATATTTTCCTTTGCAGAGATGTTGAGATTTTATTTTATTTTGAGTAGGTGATAAATTTATGTTCCTCGGTTTTATCCTTAAGTTTTATAGAAAAATAAAAATCTTTGGCATAGTAAAAAGACGATAATTTTCAAAATTTTGATTTTAAAAGATACATATATTGAATCAATTTGCATGAAATATGCAGGGTTTTAAAATAATCACACTGTAGATACCGTAATTTTAACAGTAAACCTGGTTGAACATCAAGGATAAAGAACGAGTTTATCACTTACCAGAATGTATTGGTCATGTCTTATTTCTGGTTACTTATTGGTCATTTTTTTGATGATGCTGTATCAAAATTATGAATACTGGCAGTTACATATATAATGCAGGGTTCAGCATGGGCTTCGGTGCAATATGAACCATATGCAAACAATATAAATTTAAAATTGATCTCAAAATCAAGTCTGGTGACAGAAATTTGGCAATAAGCAATCACTTGTGTGTGTGCACTGACCTTTGAATAAACAAACTCTGAAGACTTATCAACTCTAAAAGCTCATTGATAAGCAATACATGGATGTTATCATTGATACACTGCTCTGGATGTTATCTGGATACACGGATGTTATCATTGATACACTGCTCTGAATGTTATCTGGATACACGGATGTTATCATTGATACACTGCTCTGAATGTTATCTGGATACACGGATGTTATCATTGATACACTGCTCTGGATGTTATCTGGATACACGGATGTTATCATTGATACACTGCTCTGGATGTTATCTGGATACACGGATGTTATCATTGATACACTGCTCTGGATGTTATCTGGATACACGGATGTTATCATTGATAAACTGCTCTGGATGTTATCTGGATACACGGATGTTATCATTGATACACTGCTCTGGATGTTATCTGGATACACGGATGTTATCATTGATAAACTGCTCTGGATGTTATCTGGATACACGGATGTTATCATTGATACACTGCTCTGGATGTTATCTGGATACACGGATGTTATCATTGATACACTGCTCTGGATGTTATCTGGATACACGGATGTTATCATTGATACACTGCTCTGGATGTTGTTCCTGAATTACCTAAAATAACACCACAGTGGACTGGTGGCAATTGTATCAATTAACAACATTATAAGGTAGATATATTTTGTTTTAAAGAATCCTTCCTCTTTATCATTTATAAAAATAATTGTTTGCTAAGTTTTTTATAATTGTTTAGCAGAAGCTTTTTGTAATTTAGTATAAAGCAGAACAAATCTTATTTTTTTCATTAACAGTATATTAAAAATAATCTAGGACTGTGTGTCTACCTATTGAAATGATTTATTAGATTATTTTATGTAACTTCATTTTATTATTTGATTTTCTGTAACTCGCAACTCGCATTTTTGGGTTGTAACTCGCAACCCGCATTTTTGGGTTGTAACTCGCATCTCGCATTTTCTAAGTTATTGTTGACTTTGTAACTCACTTTTTTCAGCTTGTAAATCGCAACTCGCATTTCTGGCTTGTTACTCGCAACTCGCGTTTTTGGCTTGTAACTCGCAACTCGTGTTTTTGGCTTGTAATTAGCAACTCGCGTTTTTGGCTTGTAACTCGCAACTCGTGTTTTTGGCTTGTAACTCGCAACTCGCTTTTTTGACTTTTAATTGCAACTCGTGTTTTTGGCTTGTAACTTGCAACTCGGGTTTTGGCTTGTAACTCGTTGCAACTTCTCCTGTTGGATTGTGACTCGCAACTCGCATTTTGTAACTCGCAACTAGACACTCGACTAGTAAAACGAAATCCTCTTTCAAAATGCACTAACAAATATACATTTAAGGATGCATTATATGTCGTATTATTAGCGTCGCTCTATTAATTTAAAACGAGACATATCAAATTATATGTCTAGTAAAGAATTGAATAGTTTTGCATTCAAATACAAAAGATAGTCGGTAAACTGATATTTTACAATTTCATCTACGCAGCTTGAATAGTAGGTATTTCTTAGAGTTTAATAATTGTGTTATATATAATGGAGATGTTATGATTACATAAGCTTTCTGCCGTCCGCATTCAGGGTTAGACATTTGTAGGATATAAGGCTTATCTATTTTCAATCCTATTTTCTTAAGAACATAAACAACTGATATAGTTTACCGTCTAGTATTTATCACATTACTGAACATATCAAGAAGTTTATGTCCTGTCTATAAAAGATTTTACACCGCCATGTTTTTAAAATTCCCTATGACTGAAATGCACCCATTGTGTATGATGTTGTAAACCCGTTGCGACAGTTTGTCAGTACAACCTTTTGTAAAAAATTAAACTATTTAAGTGTTAAATAAGAAGCATGCATAAATGTCTGTCCATCCATTCATCCGAACATCCACCCATCAGAACGTCTGTATGTGTTTATATATTAGTCTGGATATAAACAAAATGAAATTGATATATATTTATATATATATATGGTCGAAAACATGGCCAGTTAAATGTAATGCCAAGAAATGTGTGGTACTACGAATAAGGTATTTTATCATATATCATTTTAAATACGTAGTTTTGATTGGCTAAAAGGCAATCACGTGTAAGTCATTAGCATGAACTATTGACTTTAGAACGTTTCCTCTCCGGTTTAATCTGGTTTTGTGGTCAATAGTCTTTTTTTTCAGGTCAATAGTCTGAAAATGACGTTACGCTTTCCCATGACGTGACGTCATGCATGTAAACAAGTAAGCAAAAAGTAAGCAAACTATTGGAGTTTATACGATTCAATATTATAAAACAACTATCTACTTCTGTTTCAGTAAATGGTTGTATACTCTTCATCCTCGGGAACGACTATTGACCCTCAGCAGTAAACTATTGCCTCGACTTCGTCTCGGTCAATAGTTTACTGCTTCGGGTCAATAGTCACTCCCTAGGATAAATAGTTTTAACCATTGACCTCAACAGAAGTAGATAGTTGTATACTATTGAATATATTTATACTTTAAACGGGATTAATTACGACAAAGCTATCAATCTACCGAGTTTGGATCGTCGCAATAACATAGACTTGTGGAAACATATAAAATTCTTAACAACCATTATAAACTGAAAGGTGATTCGCTCTTCCATTTTCCGGAAAGAACACTTCGTGGACACTCAAAAATACTGCATAAAGTTCATTGTAACACCAATGATAGGAAAAACTTCTTTAGCCATAGGGTCGTTGACCCATGGAACGAATTAAATGAGACCATCGTTTCCGCGCCCGTCTGTGACTCATTGTAGAAAGGACTGAGCGCTGATTCGTAGTAAAAAAGCAGCGAAACTGCCACAGCCACCCGAGCCAATGTATCATTTTGCCGCTAACGTGACTTGTAAAATAATTCCCGCTGTAAATAAGTAACGTCATAACGTTACAGTTGTATACGCACGTTACGTTGACGTCATCAGTTTTTGGCTAGTGCCTGATGAGAGGAAGGTGTTGTTAAAATTTGATGAAGATCGGACATGGTACAAAAACTTAATTGCCCCCTGCGCCAACTTAAACAAAAAGGTTAACGTAACGCATATTTCGGAGAAAGTAGGTCACGGTGACCTAGTTTTCAGGGTAAGGTCAGTGCTTGATGACAGGAAGGTGCTGTTAAAGTTTGATGAAGGTAGGATATGGTAATTCTGAGATATAACAAAACTTTATTTCCCCCCCCCCCCCCCCCCCCCCCCCCCCACCCCCACGGCCATAACTGAAACAAAAGGTTAACGTAACGCATATTTTCTAGAAATAAGATCACGGTGACCTAGTTTTCAGGGTAAAGTCAGTACTTGGTGACAGGAAGGTACTGTTAAAGTTTGATGAAGATGAGATATGGTATTTTGAGATATAACACAAACTTTATTCCCCCCACCACGCCGAAACATAAACGAATAACGAAACGCATATTTTGGAGAAAGTAGGTCACAGTGACCTAGTTTCAGGATATTGTCAGTGCTTGATGAGAGGAAGGTACTGTTAAAGTTTGAGATCGGACATGGTAATGTTGAGATATAACAAAACTTTATAATGTGAATATGTATTTAAAATAAAGTTTATATACTTTTTAATTTACATTTAATTAACTTGTTATTTTTTAATTTCTTAGTTAAGTCGATTAATTTTAAATATTTTTAAAACCAAAATAGACCGCATCTGCGCACGCCTAACCACCAGGGGAAAAACGGCTTTAGCAGTTGGGACGCCTGTTTGAACGAACTTTATTTGTTCAGTGAACAAGAAAAAGAAGCACAGCTGCTGGACAGCCACGAAAGTGGAGGGCATTTAGTGTAACCCTTGTTCTTCCGCTGTCAGTCCCTCCGTCCTTTCGACCACCCGTAAAGTCCATTTTAATTACAGTATTTGACTATATCGGGGCCTCGGTGTCGCATGGACACATTGTTCTAGGTTAATAATTATTTGTTGTCCTATTAATGTACATGTCATTATCAGAGAAGTCATTGAATTGCATTTTAGGCCATTATTAAAATTATGTTTGTTTGCCCAAAATATCGGCCCGCTCCAAAACTTTTTTTACAGTAAAATATGCTTGTTTTTTCTTTTTCTTTTTTTCATTTTTTTTCTTTTTTTAATGGTGTGATTGTTTAATGGTATGACTTTGTATTGATGTGATTGTTTAATGGTATGATTGTTTAATGTTATGGTTGTTTAATGGTATGAAATGTTTAATGGTATGATTGTTTAATGGTATGATTGTTTAATATTATGATTGTTTAAAAGTATGATTGTTTAATGATATGTTTGCTTATAGTGTTAGTTAATGGTATGATTGTTTAATGGTGTGATTGTTTACAGCGT
>JAWPHD010018585.1:0-39248 GCA_037043455.1 Cyrtodaria siliqua
ACTAGTTTGTGCTCGGTAAAAAAACCGGTTCTACAGCCGTAGTACGTGCGCTTCGTAAAAATCTAAAAGATCAAGACCGAAAGAGTTAGTCTTCTTATCACAGGATGTTTGACGTTCAATCGTTTCATCTCTGTCGAATAAATCTTTATATGGTTCAATGTATATTGTGTTATTTCTGCCCATGATGCAGTCAGATCTATTTGCAGTACGCGCATTCATATCTCCTATCAATAAAACATCTGTGTCATTTGAAATTGTTAGCTGAAGCAGGGATTCTTCAAGCATCTTAACACCTTTAGCAGGTTTGTCATTATAATATGGTGAGTTCTCAGGTGGTAAGTATACGAACGACAATAGTGTCTCTTTTTCCAGTTTCAAAGACATTTTTATCGGATTTTAAAAATATACCATAGTCACAATCAAGCAAGATACGTTTAAATGATTGGTAGATATTATTTTTGATAAAAACAATTACTGGGATTTGTGTTTGATGCCACTAAAAAATATATATTTGAAGTCAGAAAAGATCTGGGGAATGTCTGTTTCATTAATTAACCAAGTCTCTATTAGGCCAAATATGTTAAGATAATGTATAAATTCGTCATCAAAAATCTTGTTTTTCAACCCTTCAATATTCCAACAGAGTATATTTAGAGTGTAATTGTTTGTTGGATCTCGGCCACATCCCTACACTCTTTCGGCTGGATCCCAACCGTCATTGACTATTTCGGATGGTTGATTTAAATTAACATCTGGTGTCCAGTCAAGCACAGTATCGTCTTGAATAGATTGATTAAGTTTTGCGGCCTCTTTTGCAGTATATCCTTGCTGAGCTGTACTATTTGTACCGCGCCTGTTCGATCGTACGAAGATGTGTTCTTTTGAGACACTACTACTGTTTTCTACAGTCTCGCGTATTTGTAATTTACATTTGTATTAATAACCCTCTTTACCTACTAATTTCAGCGCTTTTAGTTTTTGTCTCTGCCTTCGCGTCAAATCATCACTCACGCGGATACCACTTTCTCGCAGCTTCTCGCGGCCCTTGTAGACACTAAGCTTGTCATCATCGTATCGAAATGTTACCAAAATCATACGACTATACCCCTCTTCATCTCTCTTAATCCCTACACGTGTAACAAGTTTGACGTCATCAGAATCCCAATCATTTTCAGGGTTTGCAGCTTTCAAGACTTTATTAAATACTTCTGTTTTCAAAGATTCTCGAGTTTCATCGTTTGCTTCTGGTAAACCAAACACTCTCATAGTGTTTTTATCGATCGTATTGTCTAGTTCGTTATTATGAAATTCCAAATCAAGTTGAAGCCTCTCCTTAAATTCGCGTAATTTGGTGATTTCACCTTGAATCGACAAAACTTTAGATTTCATTTCAGTTTTTTTTTTTCAATATATTAATGTCAATTTCAGACACGTGGCAATCTTTCTTTACGGTAGCAACATCTTGTTTGATTACCGATATTTCAGTATGGATTGATTTTAGTTACCTCATAACACGGACATCCCAAGCGTATATTGCTTCGAGAATTTTGGTTTCACTATCTTCGGAGACAGGTCCAGGATTTTCTTCGACATCACCTGCTAGTAGCAGCAGGCGTGATCGTAGTCCAGGAAAACATTCAGTAAATGTAGAGTAGCTAGTGATGAATCCAAGAATAACGCCATCGTTCTGTGGTGTTTTGTGTAGCACTGGTGACGAGGCACCTTTAGAACAGCATAATTCTTCATACGATTGATGAATTAGCAGCAACTGATTAACAGTAAATAATAGCGTCAACATATATATCATAGTAGCTAGCATTCGATAGTGAATGTCTGTACCAGTCGTAGATGGTGAGTACAGACTGTCGCGAATAATAACATGCCGATTTCGAGGGTTAAACACTCTTATTCTCGCACGGTAAAGTTCCAGATCGACAATATTTTGTTTTAAATGTTCAATGTTGACCCCATTTCCGTAGACTTAAAACTGATTTGCAATTATTGATTCAGTGGCCATATACACGTGCAGTCAACAATGGGACAATGGACGATGGTTAGTCGGGCGTGAGGTTATTGAGTTATAGCGATGAAATACAAATTTGAATTTAAAGTATTCACTTAAAGCTACACAATCCCGATAAAATAATACAATTTCAAGTTGTTTTAAACATAAGAACGCCTATAGATGAAGTTCTTTGCTGGTTTGTTGTCTACATTGTTTAGGCTGGTATATTGTCCTAGCGTATATCGAGGCATTTGCATAATAGGCGTGATAAACGCTTCGGTAACTTTGAAATTGTACCACCCAGCGATTACGGGTATATAAGCCTAAACGTTTATATAGCAATTTGCTCAGATATCCGATAACTACAGATTATTCAACTCGATGAGGATATTTAGTGGCGTGCAATGTAACTATATACATGTTTGTATTGTTGAACGAAAGGGAACAAGTAAAATGCGTAAGGCATAACGTAAATACATCACTATGTAGAGAATTATAAACACTTACCGCGTATTCCACATATGTTCCATATCTTGTATATACTTATTTCCTAAAATATCCTTCAAATAATCCCAAATCACACACGTATTATACATGTATACATATACAGAGAGCGTGTATCAGTAGCCAATAGTATGACACGTGAAATACATGCTCCAGTGTTGACTCGGGACAGGGAGAAATTATTGTTTACAATGAGACACTTGAAGGATATTGTTCAAATTAAGTTATATATATGGAATTTTCTTTTGTTGGAAAAAGACCAGCAATATTATTTCTCGCAAATCGTAGTTTTCAGGATGTGAGGAAGGGGTATACACATGAATGTCGCCCATCCGTCTATCCTTCAGATGCACTTTTCAATTCCGGAGCTTCTTGGGGAAAATAATAAGAGTCACAATTCGTAAAAAAGGGATCGCTCTGCGTGCGAGCTTTTGTGGGTGCGTGCCTAAACCGTGCTTGTGTGCGTGCTATTATGCATATGTTTGTTAATATTTAAATCTGACGAATTTGAAAGGCATTTGAATACTACTTCTTCATAAAAAAGAAAAATCATAAAAAAAAAAGTTTTTAAAAGTGCTAAGGCCTGTGCTAGAACCCCGTCCGCAACGGCGAAAGCATACTAAGACAGCGCGTTAACCTATTGCGCTACGGAGGCCGATTAACAATGTCGTATTAATTAAGTTACTTTACATAAAATATGCTCAATCGCGAAGACTGCTAATATCACGGTGAATAGACGTAACGGACCCTGGTTGCTCAAAACTGCGTTACCTTGATTCTGGTTGCACTTGTAACGGACCCTGGTTGGTAAATGGACACTGGTGTCAAAAAAATCGAACATAAAGATACAGTATCGTATGTATAAGAAAAAAACTTTATGCGACGGAACTTTTGAATATCATATCCTTCGAAATGCATTTTCTTATGTACAACAAATGTAGAATCATTCCTAACAAGCTTACTCTTAACCGGTCGATACAAAGTTGATGACTTTAAAACGCCAAACTTCCATATGTTCTCTCTGACTGATTTAATGTGATCCAAAACTGGTTTGCAACTGCTGTTGTTCAATAAAAATAACTGTTTAGTCTAAAAATCTGCAAATATTTACATCATGTCTAAATTTCAGAGCACCGGACCCTGGTTGCTTTGTAAAAAATGCTTGAGATTCTGGCAACAATCTGTATCTTTGGCACCGGATCCTGGTTGATAGATTGTTTTCTATATACCTTCAGATTAAAGAGAAAATGGTTGCATGGTGTTTTAAGTCATCTTCAGCACACTTTAGGTTATATATGATGGTCGATTTTTTCGTGGGGGAGGCAAGGCTGACCAGTAGGACAAGTACTGCATGCCTCATGAAATCTGGGTACGAGCTGGATTCGTACCCACGACCGTAGGGGTGAACTTGAAACAGTGCCTCACCACTCTGGACCACCGGTACTGAAATCATTCATGCGACAGCATGATGGAAAATAAAAAAAGAACAGCCCAATATTGAATGTCGAGGGTGTGATCTTGTTATAGTGATAGAATCTGGTGGTGAGTTTAGCTAAATCCATCTATGTCGTACAAGGTAGAATACTAAACAAATGTACTCCGGACCTACGTTCGTGTATATACGTTTGCGCCTTGAGATAATTCTCTCTTCACGACCTGTCTTCCGTCGACAGTACCCTAAAATAAACTATGGGCCCGCAATAGACATTAACCAAACTAACTTTCCCCGCAGCGCGCTGCATGACGGTTTTTTGTCGCCGTTTTACACGACAATGACCTCAAACAGTTTTTATATTTGTAACCGGAGGCCCCGGGTTAAATCCTCCGTGGTGCCACTGAGTTTCGTCGGTGTGTTCTTGGGCAAGACACTTTCCCTTAGCCTCGTCTGTCGGATGGGGACGTAAACCGGGCGGTCTCGTGTATCGGTCTGTCCTCCGAGCACGTTAAAGAACCATAGGAATCTATTCGATAATAAGAGTAGGGCACGGTTCCCGGATTCCTATGTATCCTTCCTCTCTCTCTGGGGCGGCTCTAAATAACCTATACTGTGTTGATGATCCGTTAAACAACATTCAATATTTAAAAAAAAAGGTTTATTCAAAAGGCATTAACTTAGAGCACGCAGCTGTGTACACACTGTCTGTAAAAATCCGAAAATTAAAAAAACAACACAATACATAAAAAACAACAAAAACAACAACAATCAAATGAAAAAGTAGGGGCGAGAGGATATAAGGATTCAGACTATATTATCAACATGTCAGCGTCAAATAAGATATAATATAGTTGGAAAAAACGAACCACAGCGTATCTGGGAATGAAACAATATTTATAGCCGGTCTCCCAAAAGAAAGGAAGGATACATACAAATCCGAGAAGCTGCCCTAATCTTACTTACGAATATATTTTCCTTTGAGCAAATTGTTCCAAGGATAGACTCCGAAACACAGAACCGGTGTACATACCAATCGGACGGACGAGAATAAAGGAACATGTTTTACTCAATAATACACAGAAGAAATTGACTTGCGGCAATAAGGCTTCATCCGGGTCAAATGCAACGTGCTATCAAGTAGACCACGCCA
The DNA here is from genome assembly GCA_037043455.1 of Cyrtodaria siliqua. Lineage (NCBI taxonomy): Eukaryota > Metazoa > Mollusca > Bivalvia > Adapedonta > Hiatellidae > Cyrtodaria > Cyrtodaria siliqua. The sequence goes on from JAWPHD010018585.1 coordinate 5,095, forward strand.
GCACCCTTGAAGTGTACGAGTTCCTCGCTGATGTTTGGAGGGTGAAAACTCGTTAAATGTAAAAATCTTTAAAATATCTCAGCACATTGTTTTTTTTCCATAAGTTGCCATAAGTTGACCCCCTCATAAACCCCACCCAATTGAAAATGTCGCAGCTTTATCTTCCACCGCTGATATCAGACCGAGATATTTCGAACAGGGGAACATATCTAGTCGTTTTTGGACTAGAGGACTTTTCAAGCCCTAGTCCTTAGCAGGCGACAAAATTCGAGCACGCTAGAAGCCGCAACAGATCGTCACTGACGAAATGTATCACTACGCTAACAGACAGAGAGAGCGTCAGCTGTCATTTTGATTGGGTGTTCATTCGCATAAAAGAGATAAACCTCTATAATCGTCAGGTAGGACGCCTGTCGTAGGTGGAGGGACTACAATCCTTAGAAATACACACACACACACACTCACTGTATGCATATTCATAGGGGTCCTGGCCTTGTGTAGAGAAGAAATAGTTCTCCGGATCAGACAAATACCATCTAAATCGTAAATAAGACATATTTTATCTCGAAATATTATAAACCCCGTTTGGACCCCGTACATCCAGCTTTGCAAACCTGGGATAAAGTAGCTCATTTGCATATTAATGTCGAAAGGACCAATACTTCCGGGCAAAAGCAGTTATTTTTCAGCAAAATTGTTTTAATAGTTTACGTGTTTTTACCCGCCAGGGTCCTTTACATGAGTAACCAGGATCAAGGTAACGCTGTTTTGAGCAGCCAGTGTCCGTTCACCATGAATATAAACCATTGCTTTTCAACATATTGCTTTTCCAGGTCCGTAGCTACACCGGGGCACACAGATGTATTTGTCTTGGTTGGATTTTGGGAATGTACATACTTTACATAAAAACAACTATATACTAGTATATAAGGACCCTGGGGGGAAATGCAAAAATTAAAACAAAATCTAGGGTGGAGAGGGAGGTTAATGCCACTGGACACCAAAATAAAGGATATGCCTCGGTTAAATTTCAGGGCTGGTTACGGGCCAGTTTTCATTCAAAATTACTTTACAAATCAATAAACTTAGGAAAGGTTAATTACTAGTATTTGAACTTAATTGTTATACTAAAACTTTCGGTTTTTAGTTAACACTTTCCCAGTCTTACAGACGGAAGCTGACATCTTTCATATTTTCTTTGATTTTGAAATATTACCAATCAGAATTTTAATGTTTTTTTTTGTTTCGTGAAAACATCAATATTGGGCACCACCCCGAAACATTGGGGTGTGGAGTCCTCCGGCTCTTACGCCTATGTTTATAAGACTATATAGAAACTCTCTCTCTATCTCAATGCTTCCACCCCACTCCTTCCTTCCCCAACTCTATCTCCCCTTTTCTCACTTTTTCCCTCCCTACCTCTCGCTTTCTTTCTTTCTCTGTATCTCTCTTTCTCTGTGTGTGTCTCTCTCTCTTTCTCTCTTTCTCTCTTTCCTTCTCCCTATTTTTGACTATCTATGTCTCTCTCTCTGTCTCTGTGTCTCCCTGTGTCTCTCTATCCATTTTATTTTCAATTTCAAAATTTCAATTCATGCATAAATTAAGAGGAAGTCATTAAAATTATGTTGATTTATAATCTACTAATATGTGTAAACCATACATGCATATCTTCACATAACAAATACTATATCTCCATCTTTACCATTAGTTACGAGCCTCTACCAATATTCCAATTTCGATAAACAATGTCTCCCTTGTGTTTTGTGTCAATATACACTACACACAAACACACACACACACACACACATAAAAATGGAGGATTATTTGTATATAATAGTTTCTTTGATGCAACGCGATAGTTGGAAGGGATACGTTTAATTATAGGTATTGTTTTGGATTATATATAAATATGGACTTATAAGGTTGTTTGAGTAAGTACATTTATTGCTTCCTTTTCAATTTCTAATGACTTGTATTTCCTATTAGGTCTTTCTACAGAAGATTGGTCTCATCAGCTCGGTGGTAAAATGCCGTCTGCTAAAATCCACTTTTATACCCGTTATAAGACCAGTGGTCGATTCACAAAGTACTTGAAGCGTCTCATACAGTACCGCCTTATCTCATTAATATTCAGTGACTTTATGTGGTGCGCATGTTGTATATATGAACCCACACGTATACAGTAATCACTTAGTACAACATGCGTAATAACCGTTAGATTTGTTCAGTTCTAGTGTGCCTTTTATCGGGATTGTGTAGCTTTAAGGATTTTACAAATATCCAGACATATTTCCACAATTATTAAATCGTGTTTGAACTTGTGTGACACTCCACGGTGATAACAAACGTCTTCCATAATTTACGTTGAAAGCTCACGATTTTGTCTAAGTTAAGATCCCATTCAAGATTAAGCTTGTTTCATCTGAATACGTAAGTAAAATAAAGTTAATCGGTGACATACATTGAGTGAAGGAACAACTGTTATCATGAAATCGACAGGTCTGTATGTTTATTCATGCTTGTTAAGTATTTATCTTTGTTAATGTAGCGTATATAATACCCGTGACTGTATGCATGTTTGTTAAATTCTTAGATTTGTTAGTGTACTTTTTATATCGTATATACTATGTTCTAACTGCTTGCTTGTTAATTTTCTACATTTGATCGTGTTGAGTCAGCTATACGTCCTTGCTAGAAAATTTCTTAAATGTGATAGTCATCTTACCTTTGGTAAAGTACTGTACTATACTACATGTGTGATTGTTAAGTACTTACCTTAACTACGTTAAGTCGTTATGGTCCTTTTTATAATCCCTTTTACAGGCCATCAGATCATACGGGATGTCCGTCGTCCGCCCGCGAATGTTTGCCTCGTTTAGACAATAGGGCCTTCATTTTTCTTGGCTAAATTGTTGATATAAATGAAAGCTCAAACGAGTTCGAAAACCAGCAATTATTTTGATTTAGTTAAATGTGATTTATTTTGACTCGTTAAGACGACAGGCCATTCATGTTTATCTGATTTTAGTGACAGGTCAAACAATTCCGAAAGGCAGCCATATCAAAGAGTAGCACCGGAGTTCTGGTCTATTGTTTAAATGTGCTGGCATCTTTTACTTAACTTTGTATCGGATCTTTACCAAGCTTTCAACAGATAGTGTTGATACATGCATTACTGACAGCTTGGATAAACAGTTCGAAAACTAGCTGGAAAAGGATTAGTAACACCGAAGTTGTGACCCATGATGTGGTTAAGTATGCCATATTGTGCTTTGTTAAGACGATAGTGGCTTCATTGTTCATATCATCTTAACTTTACTTAACTTGTCCTGATTGTTTATTTCAATGAAAGCTCATACAATTTCGAAAACAAGACTTTATTTTGATTAACATCGGATTTATGGCCCTTGACCAATATTCTAAATATTGCCTCGTTAAGACAATAAGTTCTTTATTGTCCGTCCGATCTTTACCAAACTTGGCCAGATTGATGGTATCAATACAGTCTAGGATAAGTTATAAACATGGTTAGATGGAATATGTAAGCCAGAGTTATTGCTCCTGATTTGTTAAAAAACACTCTATTTTGCTTTGTTAAATTTGCAGCTTCTTCATATTCCATCTGGTCTTTACCAATTTTTGTTAAAATGTTACTATTTATAAAAACTCTGACAAATTTGAAAAACAGTCGTGCATGACTCACATCTATCCCTATCCACCCCATGCCCCCTCGACCCAATGGGTTATAGATATATATATATATTTTTAAATATTTTATGAAGTTATCTTGGTCATACAAAAGTGGGATAATTCCAAAATCTACCCGTGTCAGGCTAACTGATTTATTGGAAAATACTATATATTGCTGTTAAATCTGGAGCTACTTCAGTTTTCTTCTGATCTTTACCAAACTTATTTAGCATGTAAATATCACTATTTAAATTGACCTTCATTTCTTTATCGGATCTTTGCAGAACTTGTTCAGAATGTTCTTTCATGAAAAGCTCATATAGCTTGAAACCACCATGTCGTCACTCATTCTCCTCCCCTACCACCGCCAACGCTTTAGTAACCAATAGAGCCAAACGAGCCCTCTTGTTATTAAATAATATGTTTTGGTTATGTTCGGCGAGTTCTGGACCCTTTCTTCCAGTACTTAGAGGGATGAGTAGTTAGTAATGAAAGCACATACATATAGTGTACTTATAGACTCCTGCGCCATAAGAAAGCATCAACGTAGCGCCGATAATATTGTCAGTTCTGACTTCAATACATAATTATGTCAATCGGTTTTTGTTTAAATATTTCTGACCTTCAGTAGCGTAATAACCTCTCCATGCATTGAGCAGTCGAACATTCTGACCATAGGGACTTTTACTTTCGTTATATGTTTACACCTCGCGCGTTTCGTTTCTTTTCATTTGAAAGTAACTCCTTATCAAAATTCAATTTTAGGCCTTGGCGACTGCAATATCGTAGTAAACGATTACATGTAGCTGAATGAAGAGTAAACAGAGAAAGTATGCAGTCAAACAGAATACTGTTCGACTCTAATGTTAAAATATTAAGGTATTATACACTGAAAAGAAAAAGAAACGCATAATGGGTATTTCCGCTTTATATTGTATGTTTAATATGCTACAGTTAATCGAATGGTACAGAGCGACATTAGGCCTGTCCTTTTGGAAAGAAGGTTTAAACAGCACTGAACACGGCAATGGTTACCCCTTTACAATTGCATTATCGACATAATGCGCATTTGGCTCATGCAGGTGAGCAAACTAAGGCTTTAACAGATGCAATCTTTTAACATAAAACTCAATACCGAAATGGCTTAACATTTTCAGAGAAACTGCAACATTTATGAATTTCGTGTTACAAAGTATACTTTGATTAAAAGGTCTACTACATGACAGAGTTGTCCTTTCTGTAATTAGTTGTAGACCTTTTTTATAAAAACACGTTGAGATAATCTGGAATATTACTTGGAATTAGGTGTGTATAATAGTGTAGTATAGGCATGTTTTTTAATATGCGTTTCCCTTTCCTTCAGTATATTATAATATAGATAATTGATTAACATTAAAGCTAGATGAAGATACATTCAAAATAACACACAGCAAATTCACTGATTCACTGATCTTTTAAAATAGACAAGCAAACTGCTTTTAAAGTAATACTTGTCAGGGATAGGTGATTTTGGATTACTTTATGGACATTTACTAGTCAAGGAAAATGTTATTGAGGCCTTTAATGACACCCATCTGTATCTGGATGACATATTAAACAATATTGCACCTCGCACAAAATTGTAGGAATTTCATTGGATTAGAGCGGTAACATGGTGACCCTCTATTATTATATAGTGGGTCAGTAGATTTCATAGAGGGTCACTAAAACAATATAGACTACAATTCCGATTCAAAGTTTAAATCATTTGCAAATAGTTCTTAGAGGAGTTAGTAACAAACATAATAAGTAAATTAATAATGTTTTTAAACTTTACCGGTAGTGACGTCAACGTCATGACGTCAAAGTGCGCGAACCTCTCAATGATGTTTACGCTCCATTAAAATGGGTTAAATATCGGTAATTGCCTTAAAAAAGGTGCTCGATGCAATAAATCAGTTATTGGGTTTGTTACTGACCCCTTACAGAAATATGTTGGGTCAGTCAGATATATAGGGGAACTCGGCTATTGCCTCGCCCCCTATACATATTACTGTAGGGGGTGAGTAACAACCCCAATAACTAATATTGACCCTATCTTTACTACTATGGTTAATAATATATACTCTAAACAATTTTAACTTAACATAGCTAATATTTCTGATACTAACGCTTCTTTTCTTGATAATTAGCAAAATACATGACAAGAGAGATGATTTGAATTTTGATATTTTTAATTATCTCCATCTAGAAGGGGATGTTCCCCGAACAATTTCTTATGGGTCTATGTGTTTCAACTTATTATTTTTTCTAGAGCTTGAACTCGAGTTCAGAACTTTAATATTCGTAACCTTTGTATAACTAAAAAAGCTACGCCATCAGGGCTACAGTTACCACAAACTTCGTAAAACATTTGCAAAATTGTATTATCGTAACCCTTATCTTCTTTCCAAACATAAAAGTAATTTAAGAAATCTTCTGCGACAAGGACTATGACAGCCTGACTTCTATGGTATACGATCCTTGGTCATGATCACTTTCATACTATCTTTGTTAAACGTGTTAAATGGTTTATCGAAATAGGTTATGACCCTATCATTTTGCAACGCACTGCATGCTTGGTGGTGAACCCATTTACAGTTCGTCACTATGCTTTACTCTTTAATTGTGCGATGACCTAATAGGCTGTGGACCCTATGATGACGTCTACTTAAAGCCAACAAGGACGGTGATGTTTGAATTATGTCTGCAGTCTTGTCTTGTCTTGGTTTATTCTCGTGTTGCTCTGGTTCCTGGCAAGTAATTGAGTACCTTCTTTGTGGCTTTCTAGGCTATTGTCTTTTTTGTATTTATATATACACGAGCATCTTTGTGTTTTACTTATATTGCCTATGAATGCTGCTTGTTGGTTAGAGAATAATTCATGGAGGGGATCTCTTTATTTACACTGTCCCGTTTTATTGTGTTTTATTCTCTTGTTGCTCTGGCTTCTGCCAAGTCATTGAGTACCTTCATTGTAGCTTTCTAGGCTATTGTCTTTTTTGTATTATATGTACACGAGCATATTTGTGTTTTACTTATATTACTTATTGATGCTGCCTTGTTGGTTAGAGATGAGATCATGGAGGGGATTTCTTAATTACACTGTCCTGTTTTAATGGGATGACAGTAGGGTAAGTCTGAGGTTTGGTGCACCCTAGAACCGTTTTAAACCCCCGGTGGCCTACTTTGCCACTGACCGTTCCAAGGCGGCAGCCCTATTGTCAACCCTTTTGTGTTTGTGATGTCGTTTGCATTTATTATTACTTTTGCCTTCTTGTTTGTCTGTTTGCGTGTTTGTGTCTGTGTTTTGTGGTTGACTGGCCTACTTGAATGCTACTTTCCCTGTCCAATCTTTTTATATTTCTTTGAGGGTAGGGTGAGTGTGAGGTTTGATGCACCCTAGAACCTGAAACCCGCAGTGGCCTTCTGTGCCTCTGACCGTTCCAAGGCGGTAGCCCTATTGTCAACCCATTTGTGTTTGTAATGTCTTATTTGGCCTTTTATTCATTTTTAAATTTGTTCTTTGTTTCTGTGTGTTTTTGCCCTTGAATGCTACTTTTCTTGTTCGTTTTTTATACACCAATAATAATACGGAAAAGAATAGAAAGAACAGATATATTTGAACTCGTTGAACGCGTAAACCATAGCAAGCATTTTTCACGTTCAATCTAACCGAGACTGCAGTATTTGTATATATACATGTAAAGATATCGTGGTCGGTGATTTCCAAGTTTCTGATTTCATACTACTTTTCATAAGGCATGTTGTCATGTACAATATTCTTTATTCTTTGAGACATTACACCAATGTGATCTTAACTGTTTTAGATCATGGACAAATGCAAGGAAAATATGGTATATGGCAGTTGTTGCATGTGTTTAAACCACAATAGAGAAAAATAAATGTTCAGCATTAAGTCCACTTTTGTTAGTACACATACAATAACTAAATTTGTATATAAAATACCGTTAAACAACACCGCCTATTTTTTTGCAAATCATTAGCGGTAATACACAATATGTAATAGATAGAGTCTAGTCTCAGCGAGTTGGTTTATTTAATCATCGAGTTGGGTGTAACCCATTCGAGGATTTTAAATAACCAACGAGCTGAGACAGACTCTATCTGTTTTGCAGTATGGTGTACTTAGAGACCTTGTTCGTTTAAGTTAGAGTATGGTAAAGGGCCGTCCACTTGTTTATCCTGAATTAAACGATTTAATGCTATGCATTGAACAATTTCAGCAATTTCACCGACCATACTCAATTTATAAATTATAATAATGGGCTTATATTAAAAGCAAAGCTGATAAACATATGCACCTTTAGTTTCACTACATTGAACACTATATGGCTGGTCTAATCCTTTTTTCCAAATGTAGTTTTCTGTTTTTTTCTCATGCAAATCATGTTTCCCACTGCTATGTTTTCCTCGATATTTACATTAACTATTAAGAATGATTTGATGTTGTAGAGATTTAGAGATACCATAACATACATCCTTAAACTTGTTTCCTTACAGTATTTACTGTGTTTTGCCTTTTGGTGAACCTGGGCGTGGCATCGGCATTTAGTAAGTAAATAAAGACTGTTTTCAAATTGCTAGAAATATGATCTAAAACATATAACAACTGTTGTTTTTTGTTTAAGACACATTCTGCACTATACGACGGGCAAGTTCAGTTGTACATAGATATGCAATTAACATAAATTAATGGTTTCTGATTAAATTATTTCGTCATTAAACATGTTAAATGAAAAAACAACAACACAATATTCAAACAATTAATTATCTATAGTGAAGAGAGCGTCATCTTGATTCTAATAACTCTCATTTCAAAATTCATATTTAACATTTTTCAGAGAACACTTGATATTTCACACTTCTCAGTTAACAGTTCTCAGAGAATACTTCACAGAGAATACGGTGACGACTTCACAAGCCACAATTCACTGTTCACCTTTCCTACATAACAGTTTCACACTTTTTACATTACACATTACATTTCTCACTTTCTCGTACAGGAACACCTATGGAAATAAGTATACTTCAAGTTGATACAAATACATGAAGCCGCGAAAGTATTTAAAATATATTTTCAAAATATAAATGAGTGAAATACATGTAATTATAAATGATGATGAAAATAAACAATATGTATGAACACAAACCGACTGATATATTCCAATCCTTAGAGTTTTTCTAAAAGATAATGCTAATCTCAAAGCACTCGATCTATGTAATTACTGTATATATCATTCATTTAATTGTGAAGTTCTTAATAACATATTGTATACAATATTGTTAAATAGTATGATATTATTTTGTACAATCCGAAATAAGTATATTATCTCTGTATATATTTGCACTTTTGTGTCAGGTCCGATGTCAGATGGTAAAGGCGGAGACCCACGCGGTAAATATTGATTGTATTATTTACATTTCATTAAAGTACACCTTAGCCATAAGGGACCAACCATTTTGATTTCTGGGGTGTGTGGAGGGGGAGTGGGGGGTTGCATGTAATATATGAGAGCTGTTGTGACTTGTGGTTTTAGATTAGATTTGTTAAACTCTTCCCTGTACAAGTCTATGTATAACATGTGACCCTGGGCCAAATGTGACCCATGGGTCACCATTTGAACAAACTTGGTAGAGGACCATAAACTTATAGCAAATGTAAAACATTAAACCTCTGACGCGTGCAGTTCCAGAGAATAATATTTGTTTATGTTTTCCCTCTACAAGCCTATGTTAAACTGTGCCCCCAGGGGCGGGGCCAAATGTGACCCCAGGGTCACCATTTGAACAAAATTGGTAGAGGACGACCATAAGCTTATAGCAATGCAAAAAAACATCTGGCTCTTGCAGTTCCAGAAATGAATTTTTTTAAGTTGTTCCCTGTACAAGCGTATGTATAACATGTGACCCCTGGGGCTGGGCAAAATGTGACCTCAGGGTCACCATTTGAAAAAACTTGAAAGAGGACCATAAGCTGATAGCAAATGCATATATTAAACATCTGTTTCTTGCAGTTTCAGAGAAGAAGTTTTAAGTTTTTCTCTATACAAGTTTATGTAAAACATGTGACCCCTGGGGCGTGGCCAAATGTAATCCCCAGGATCACTATTTGAACAAACTTGGTAAAGGACCATAATCTTAAAGTGAATGCAAAATATTAAACCTCTGCCTCTTGTAGTTTCAGAGAAGCAGATTTTTTTTAAAAAAAAATTGCTATAATATAAGTCTATGTAAAACTGTAAACCCTGGGGCGGGGTCAAATTAGACCCCAGGATCCCCATTTGAACAAACTGAGTAGAGAACCATAAGCTGATGCTACATGTAATACATGAGAGATCTGGGCCTTGTGGTTTTAGAGAAGAAGTTTTGTTAACGTTTTTTCCTAAATGTCTATATGAAAAACATGCAAAATATCAATATACAAACTTTGGACCCAAGCCCCCGCCCGCCCGGCACGGCCATTTTTTACCCCGGGACTTCATTTGATCAACTTGATGGTCTAGGCATTGGCGAATATTAAAAACAAAAAAATGTTAAAATATGTCCAGCGGTTCTTGAGAAGAAGATTTTTTAAGGTTTCGACCATATATATCAACGGTGGCCATATTGGATGTCGCGCTGACTTAATTTGAATAAATCTGAAAAGCATTCATCTAAGAATCATCCATGTGAAGTCTGGTCATAATTGGCCAAGCGTTTCTGAGAAGAAATCATTTTAAGAAAAGTTAACGACGACGCCGACGACGGACGGATGGAAGACGGACGAAGAGATCACATTGAGCCTAAACATTTAAGTTTTTATATTTCATTTTTGTATTAACTTTTTTGTTTATTAAAAGTTAATATTTTTTAATATTTTATTAACATTTTAGTGCTCCGTGATTTCATTTTTTCAATTTCAACGTAAAAGCATTGAAGTGTGTGTCTACTTATTTATATGTATCATAGTTCTCCTTGGCTGTGCAATACTCACAAAATTTCATAAAATGTATGGAATATCAGTGACAATTAATGCTACTTTAGTCTTGTGTATTTTTGCCGACGAATTTCCTTTTAGCCATTCCCGAAATGCAGTTATAAAATAATAACGTCACATTTTGGACTGCTCCGTAGATGGGTTTCTGGTCCTATTAGATCATTCACTGCAACATAACAAGACACGATATCGAATTTCTGTTTAAATCATGTGATTTCTTATGAGTTGGACGGCATAGTGTATAAAAACGTACGTCAAAAATGAGTGCGATATTGAAAACATCCACATATCTGAACAGCCTTCGTACATCACATTTATTACAACCATGAATACTATCACTCTCATCTAAGCTCATTTCGATAAACTTCTGAGCAGAAGTTGTGGATTTAGCCAGATTGTTGTTAAACATCTCCATGTTGAATCCGGTGGCTGATGGAGTAGATCTACATTCATCATAGATTGAAGAGGGAGAAATATATTGTATTGCTGTAACTGAACTCACAGCCAGTCTATTCTTTTCCAAAAATGTGAGAGAAGACTGGATTTTTTTTTTCAACAATTTGAGGGACTGTTTATTTTTTCCCTCAAGTCAGAGCCAGGATATTTTTTTTCAACAATTCAAGAGCCAGAATATTTTTTTCAGGAAAATTAAAAGGCCCCCACCCCCAAGAAATCAAAATGGTCGGTACCTAATATTGTACAAACAATTGCGTGCATCTTTACTGGAGCAAGAATGTTGCTTTGCCTAAATCAGAACAATCTATATTTTTAATAAACGGCTTACTATGCATTTACCGTAACTACGTGCAACTGTACTCGGTAATCCATATAATCTTCCATTTACACACTTTGCATGTACCGTAACTATATGCAACCGTACTCGGTAATGCATATAAATGTCCATTTAGCTGGTCTACGTATCGTTGTACTTGGGTGCGCATGTATTGATGTAATTCCCATATATATATGTAACTCTTAAAAAACGAAAGTAGGTTTTCATGCAGTATAACTATCGACAAATGTAACGTTTGATCTAAATGAACTATTTACAGCTATCATAATAGAATGTTTGTGCACTGTTTCATTCATATTAACTATTAACAGCTGTACTAGAAAACTGTAGAGTTTCATTAATTTTATCTATATACCGCTGCATGTACAGCTGTATTAGATGCATGTACAGCTGTATTAGAGGCCTTATGTAAAGTTTATGTACCGATGTATTAGAGGGCTTATGTAAAGTTATAGTAGAGGGATAACATAGTGTTTTATTTCGATAACTATTAACGGCCAGCTATATTAAAGGGATTATGTAATGTTTTATTTAACTTACCAACTACAACTATTGTTAAGAGCTTATGCAATGTTTCATTTAGATTAACTATCTAGAGCTGTGCTACAGGGTTTATATAGTGTTACATATAGAGTAACTCTATCAAGAGCAACACTACAGGGTTTATGTAGTGTTACATTTAGATTAAAAATCTAGAGCTGTACTGCAGGCTTTATCTAGTATTACATGTAGATTAACTATCTAGAGCTGTACTACAGGATTTAGGCAATGTTTCATTATATTAACTATCTAGAACTGTACTACAGGGTTTATGTAGTGTTACAATTAAATGAAGTATTTAGAGATGTACTACATGGTTTATATAGTATACATTTAAATGAAATATCTAGAGCTGTTCTACAGGGTTTATGCAGTGTTACATTTAGAATAACAGTCTAGCGATCTACTACAGGGTTTATGCAGTTTTACATTTAGATAAACTGTCTAGAGCTGTACTATAGGGTTTATGCAGTGTTACATTTAAATGAACTATCTAGAGCTCTACTACAGTGTTAATGGTACTACCGAGTTTATATAGTGTTACATTTAAATGAACTATCTAGAGCTGTACTGCAGGGTTTATGTAATGTTACATTGAAAAGAACTATCCAGAGCTGTACTACAGGGTTTATGTAGTGTTACATTTAAATGAAATATCTAGAGCTGTACTACAGGGTTTACGAAATGTTACATTTAAAAGAACTATCCAGAGCTGTACTACAGGGTTTATGTAGTGTTACATGTCAATTAACTTGCTCGAGCTGTACTAGAGTATTTATGTAGTGTTACATTTAGATTAAGTATTTAGAGCTGTACTACAGGGTTTTTGTAGCGTTAAATTTTGTAGATTAACTATCTTGAGCTGTACTACAGGTTTTATATAGTGTTACATTTAATTGAAATATCTAGAGCTGTTCTACAGGGTTTTTGCAGTGTTACATTTAGATTAACTGTCTAGAGCTGTACTACATGTACAGGGTTTATGTGGTGTTACATTTAGATTAACTATCTACAGCTGTACTATAGGGTTTATGTAGTGTTACATTTAAATGAACTATCTAGAGCTGTACTACAGGGTTTATGTAGTGTTACATTTAAGTAAACTATCTAGAGCTGTACTACAGGGTTTATGTAGTGTTACATTTAAATGAAATATCTAGAGCTGTACTACAGTGTTTATGAAGTGTTACATAAATGAACTTTCTAGAGATGAACTACAGGGTTTATGTAGAGTTACATTTAAATGAACTATCTAGAGCTCTACTACAGGGTTTATGTAGTGTTACATTTAAATGAACTATCTAGTGCTGTACTTCAGGGTTTATGCAGTGTTACATTTAGATTAAATATCTAGAGTTGTACTACAGGATTTATGTAGTGTTACATTTAAATGAACTATTTAGAGATATACTATAGGGTTAATGGTACTACAGGGTTTATGTCTGTTACATTTAAATGAACTATCTAGAGTTGTACTACAGGGTTTATGTAGTGCTATATTTAGATTAACTATCTAGAGTTGTACTACAGGATTTATGTAGTGTTACATTTAAATGAACTATTTAGAGCTATACTACAGGGTTAATGGTACTACAGGGTTTATGTAGTGTTACATTTAAATGAACTGTATAGAGCTGTACAGGAGTGTTGATGTAGTGTTACATGTAGATTAACTATCTAGAGCTGTTCTAAAGGGCTTATGTATTGTTACAAATAGATTAACTATCTAGATCTGTACTATAGGGTTTATGTAGTATTATATGTAAATGACCTATCTGGAGCTGTACTACAGGGTTTATGTAGATTTACATTTAAATGACATATCTGGAGCTGTACTACAGGGTTTATGTAGTGCTATATATAGATTAACTATCGAGAGTTGTACTACAGGATTTTTATAGTGTTACATTTAAATGAACTATTTAGAGCTATACTACAGGGTTAATGGTACTACAGGGTTTATGTAGTGTTACATTTAAATGAACTATCCAGAGCTGTACTACAGGGTTTATGTAATGTTACATTTAAAAGAACTATCCAGAGCTGTACTACAGGGTTTATGTAGTGTTGCATTTAAATGAAATATCTAGAACTGTACTACAGGGGTAATGTTGTGTTATATTTAAATGAATTATCTAGAGCTGTACTAGAGGGTTTATGTAGAGTTACATTTAAATGAACTATCTAGAGCTGTACTACAGGGTTTATGTAGTGTTACATTTAAAAGAACTATCTAGAGCTGTATTACAGGGTTTATGTAGTGTTACATTTAAATGAACTATCTAGAGCTGTACTACAGGATTGATGTAGTGTTACATTTAAATGAACTATCTAGAGCTGTACTACGGGGTTTATGCAATGTTTCATTTAGACTAACTATCTATAGTGTACTACAGTGTTTATGTAGTGTTACATTTAGATTAAATATCTATAGCAATAGTACATGGTATATGTAGTGTTACATTTAAATTAACTATCTAGTGCAGTTTCATAGGGTTTATGTAATGTTACATTTAAATGAACTATCTAGAGCTGTTCTAAAGGGTTGATGTAGTGTAACATGTAGATTAACTGTATAAAGATGTATTAAAGGGGTTATGCAGTGTTACATTTAAACGAACTATCTAGAGCTTTACTACAGGGTTGATGTAGTGTTATATGTAGATTAAAAATCTAGAGCTGTACTACAGGGTTCATGTTGTGTTACATTTAAATGAACTATCTAGAGCTGTACTACAGGGCTTATGTAGTGTTACATCAAATGAATTATCTAGAGCTGTACAACAGGGCTTATTTAGTTTACATTTAAATGAACGATCTTGAGATGTACTACAGGGTTAATGTAGTGTTACATGTAGATTAACTATCTAGACTTGCACAACAGGGTTTATGTAGTGTTATATTTAAACGCACTATCTAGAGCTGTACTACAGGGTTTATGCAGTGTTACATGTAGATTAACTATCTAGATATGTACTACAGCGTTCATGTAGTGTTACATTTAAATGAACTATCTAGAGCTGTACTACAGGGTTTATGTAGTCTTACATTTAAATGAACTAACTAGATCTGTACTACAGGGTTTATGTAGTGTTATATTTAAAAGAATTATCTAGAGCTGTACTACAGGGTTTATGTATTGTTTCATGTAGATTAACTATCTAGAGATGTACTACAGGGTTTATGTAGTGTTACATTTAAATGAACTAACTAGAGCTGTACTATAGGGTTTATGTAGTGTTACAGTTTAATGAATTATCTAGAGCTATACTACAGGATCTTGCAATGTTTCATTTAGATTAACTATCTAGAGCTGTACTACAGGGATTTTGATGTGTTACATTTAGATTAAATATCTAAAACTCTACTACAGGGTTAATGTAGTTTTACATTTAAATGAACTATCTAGAGCTGTACTACAGGGTGTAAGGAAGTGTTACGTTTAACTGAACTATCCAGAGCTGTACTACAGGGTTTATATAGTGTTACATTTAAATTAACTATCTAGAGCTGTACTACAGGGTTTATATAGCTTTACATTCAAATGAACTATATAGAGATATTCAAAACGGTTTTATTAGTGTTACATTTAAATGAATTATCTATAACTGTACTACAGGGTTTATGTAGTGTTATATTTAAAAGAACTATCTAGAGCTGTACTACAGGATTGATGTAGTGTTACATTTAAATGAACTATCTAGAGCTGTACTACAAGGTTTATGTAGTGTTGCATTTAAATGGACTATCTAGAGCTGTACTACATGGTTTATGTAGTATTACATTTAAATGAACTATCTTGAGCTGTACTACAGGGTTAATGTATTGTTAAATGTAGATTAATTATATAGAGTTGTACAACAGGGTCTATGTAGTGTTATATTTAAATGAACTAACTATATCTGTACTATAGGGTTCATGTAGTGTTACATTAAAATGGACTATCTAGAGCTGTACTACAGTGTTTATGTAGTGTTACATTTAAATTAACTATATAGAGATGTACTACATGGTTTTTGAAGTGTTACATATAAATGAAATATTTAGAGCTGTACTACAGGGTTTATGTAGTGTTACATTTAAATGAACTTTCTAGAGATGAACAACAGGGTTTATGTAGAGTTACATTTAAATGAACTTTCTAGAGATGAACTACAGGGTTGATGTAGAGTTACATTTAAATGAACTATCTATAACTTTACTACAGGGTTTATGTAGTGTTACATTTAAAAGAACTATCTAGAGCTGTACTACAGGATTGATGTAGTGTTATATGTAAATGAACTATCTAGAGCTGTACTACAGGGTTCATGTAGTGTTATATTTAAATGAACTATCTAGAGCTGTACTACTGGGTTTATTTAGTGTTACATTTCAATGAACTATCTAGAGCTGTTGTACAGGGTTTACGTAGTGTTACATTTAGATTAACTATCTTGAGCAGTACTACAGGGTTTATGCAGTGTTGCATTTAGATCAACTATCTAGAGCTGTACTACAGGGTTTATGTAGTGTTACATTTAAATGAAATATTTAGAGCTGTATTACAGGTTTATGTAGTGTTACATGTAATTGTACTATCTAGAGATGAACTACAGGGTTTATGTAATGTTTCATGTTGATTAACTATATAAAGCTGCATTACAGAGTTTATGTAGTGTTTCATGTAGAATAACTATCTAGAGTTGTACAACAGGGTTTATGTAGTGTTACATTTAAATGAACTAACTATATATGTAAAACAGGGTTTATGTAGTGTTACATTTAAATGAATTATCTATAGTTGTACTACAGGTTTTATGTAGAGTTTCATTTAAATATACTTTCTAGTGTTGTACTACAGGGTTTATGTAGTGTTACAACATTTAAATGAACTAACTAGAGCTGTACTACATGGTTTTTGTAGTGTTACATTTAGATGAACTATCTAGAGCTGTATTACATTGCTGATGTAGTGTTACATTTAAATGAACTATCTAGAGCTTTTTTTAATTGGTTAATGTAGTGTTACATTTAAATGAGCTATCTAGAGCTGTACTACAGGGTTTATGTTGTGTTACATTTAAATGAACTGTATTGAGCTGTACAGGAGTGTTGATGTAGTGCTACATTTAGATTAATATCTAGAGCTGTTCTAAAGGGCTTATGTAGTGTTACAAATAGATTAACTATCTAGATCTGTACAAAGGGTTTATGTAGTATTATATTGAAAATTACCATATAGAGATTTTCTACATGGTTTATGTTGTGTTAAATTTAAATGAACTGTATATAGAGCTGTACAGGAGTGTTGATGTAGTGTTACATGTAGATTAACTATCTAGAGCTGTTCTATAGGGTTTATGTAGTATTATATTTAAATTTACCATATAGAGATTTTCTACATGGTTTATATTGTGTTACATTTAAATGAAATATCTAGAGCTGTACAACAGGGTTTATGTAGTGTTACATTTAAATGAACTATCTAGAGCTGTTGTTCAGGGTTTACGAAGTGTTACATTTAGATTAACCATCTTGAGCAGTAGTACAGGGTTTATGCAGTGTTGCATTTAGATCAACTATCTAGAGCTGTACTAAAGGGTTTATGTAGGGTTACATTTAAATGAAGTATTTAGAGCTGTACTACAGTTTTATATAGTGTTACATGTAAATGTAACACTATCCAGAGATGAACTACATGGTTTATGTAATGTTTCATGTTGATTAACTATATAAAGCTGCATTACTGAGATTATGTAGTGTTTCATGTAGAATAACTATCTAGAGTTGTACAACAGGGTTTATGTAGTGTTACATTTAAATGAACTATTTAGAGCTGTACTACAGGTTTTATGTAAAGTTTTATTTAAATATACTTTCTAGTGCTGTACGACAGGGTTTAGGTAGTGTTACATTTAAATGAATTATCTAGAGCTGTACTACAGGTTTTATGTAGAGTTTCATTTAAATATACTTTCTAGTGCTGTACTACAGGGTTTATGTAGTGTTACAACATTTAAATGAACTAACTAGAGCTGTACTACATGGTTTATGTAGTGTTACATTTAGATAAACTATCTAGAGCTGTATTACATTGCTGATGAAGTGTAACATTTAAATGAACTATCTAGAGCTTTTTTAATTGGTTTATGTAGTGTTACATTTAAATGAGCTATCTAGAGCTGTACTACATGGTTGATGTTGTGTTACATTTAAATGAACTGTATAGAGCTGTACATGAGTGTTGATGTAGTGTTACATGTAGATTAACTATCTAGAGCTGTTCTATTGGGTTTATGTAGTATTATATTTAAATTTACCAGATAGAGATTTTCTACATGGTTTATGTTGTGTTACATTTAAACGACCTATCTGGAGCTGTACTACAGAGTTTATGTACTGTTACATGTAAATTAACTTTCTAGAGCTGTACTAGAGTATTTATGTAGTGTTACATTTACATTAAGTATTTACAGCTGTACTACAGGGTTTATGTAGTGTTACATTTTGTAGATTAACTATCTTTAGCTGTGCTACATGTTTTATGCAATGTTTCATTTAGATTAACTATCTAGAGCTGTACTACAGGGTTTGTGCAATGTTTCATTTGGATTAAATATTTAGAGCTGTACTACAGGGTGCTTGTAGTGTTACATTTAAATGAAATATCTAGAGCTGTACAACAGGGTTTATGTAGTGTTACATTTAAATGAACTATCTAGAGCTGTACTTCAGGGTTTATGAAGTGTAACATTCAGATTAACTATCTAGAGCTGTACTACAGGTTTTATGTAGTGTTACATTTAGATCAACTATCTAGAGCTGTACTACAGCGTTTATGTAATGTTACATTTAAATGAACTGTATAGAGCTGTACAGGAGTGTTGATGTAGTGTTACACGTAGATTAACTATCTAGAGCTGTTCTAAAGGGCTTATGTAGTGTTACAAATAGATTAACTATCTAGATCTGTACTATAGGGTTTATGTAGTATTATATTTAAATTTACCATATAGAGATTTTCTAAATGGTTTATGTTGTGTTACATTTAAATGGAATATCTATAGCTGTACTACAGAGTTTATGTAGTTTTACATTTAAATGAACTATCTGGAGCTGTACTACAGGGTTTATGTAGTGTTACTTGTAAATTAACTTTCTAGAGCTGTACTAGAGTATTTATGTAGTGTTACATTTAGATTAATTATTAAGAGATGTACTACAGGGTTTATGTAGTGTTAAATTTTGTAGATTAACTATCTTTAGCTGTACTACAGGGTTTGTGCAATGTTTCATTAGGATTAACTATTTAGAGCTGTACTACAGGGTGTTTGTAGTGTTACATTTAAATGAAATATCTAGAGCTGTACAGCAGGGTTTATGTTGAGTTACATTTAAATGAACTATCTAGATCTGTACTTCAGGGTTTATGTAGTGTTACATTTAGATTAACTATCTAGAGCTGTACTACAGGTTTTATGTAGTGTTACATTTAGATCAACTATCTAGAGCTGTACTACAGCGTGTGTGTAGTGTTACATTTAAACGAACAATCTAGAGCTATACTACAGGGTTTATGCAGTGTTACATTTAAATGAACTGTATAGAGCTGTACATGAGTGTTGATGTAGTGTTACATGTATATTAACTATCTAGAGCTGTTCTAAAGGGCTTATGTAGTGTTACAAATAGCTTAACTATCTAGATATGTACTATAGGGTTTATGTAGTGTTGCATTTAAATGAGCTATCTAGAGCTGTACTATAGGGTTTATGTAGTATTATATTTAAATTTACCATATAGAGATTTTCTAAATGGTTTATGTTGTGTTACATTTAAATGAAATATTTATAGCTGTACTACAGGCTTTATGTAGTGTTACATGTAAATTATTTTTCTCGAGCTGTACTACAGGGTTTATGTAGTGTAACATGTAAATTAATTTTCTAGAGCTGTACTAGAGTATTTATGTAGTGTAACATTTAGATTAATTATTTAGAGCTGTACTACAGGGTTTATGTAGTGTTAACTTTTGTAGATTAACTATCTTACGCTGTACTACAGGGTTTGTGCAATGTTTCATTTGGATTAACTATTTAGAGCTGTACTACAGGGTGTTTGTAGTGTTACATTTACATGAAATATCTAGAGCTGTACAACAGGGTTTATGTAGTGTTACATTTAAATGAACTATCTAGAGCAGTACTTCAGGGTTTATGAAGTGTCACATTTAGTGCAATGTTTCATTTGGATTAACTATTTAGAGCTGTACTACAGGGTGTTTGTAGTGTTACATTTAAATGCACAATCTAGAGCTGTACTAGAGGATTTATGTAGTTGTACATTTAAATTAATGATATAAAGCTCTACTACAGGGTGTATGTAGTGTTACATTTAGATTAACTCTCTAGAGCTGTACTACAGGGTGCTTTCCCTGACCGATATATTTCCCTGTCTCTTTTAGCAATGTTTCATTCAGATTATCTATCTAGAGCTGTATTACAGGGTTTATGTAGTGTTATATTTAAATGAACTATCTAGTGCTGTACTACAGGGTTTATGTAGTGTTACATGTAGATTAACATGCTAGACCTGTACTACAGGGTTTATGCAATGTTTCATTTAGATTAAGTATCTAGAGCTGTACTACAGGGTTTGTGCAATGTTTTATTTGGATCAACTATCTAGAGCTGTACTACAGGTTGTTTGTAGTGCTACATTTAAATTAAATATCTAGAGCTGTACTACAGGGTTTATGTAGTGTTACATTTAAATGAATTATAAAGAGATGTAATACAGGGTGTATGTAGTCTTACATTTAAAAGAACTATCTAGAGCTGTACTTGAGGGTTTATGAAGTGTTACATTTAGATTAACTATCTAGAGCTGTACTACAGGTTTTAAGTAGTGTTACATTTAGATTAACTATCGTGAGCTGTACTACAGGTTTTATGTAGTGTTACATTTAGATCAACTATCTAGAGCTGTACTACAGCGATTATGTAGTGTTACATTTAAATGAGCAATCTAGAGCTGTACTACAGGGTTTATGTAGTGTTACATTTAAATGAAATATCTAGAGCTGTACAACAGGGTTGATGTAGTGTTACATTTAAATGAACTATCTAGAGCTGTACTTCAGGGTTTATGAAGTGTTTTATTTAGATTAACTATCTAGAGCTGTACTACAGGTTTTATGTAGTGTTAGATTTAGATAAACTATCTAGAGCTGTACTACATGTTTTATGTAGTGTTACATTTAGATTCACTATCTAGAGCTGTACTACAAGGTTTTTTGTAGTGTTACATGTAGATTAACAATCTAGAGCTGTACTACAGGGTTTATGCAATGTTTCATTAGATTAACTATCTAGAGCTGTACTACAGGGTTTATGCAATGTTTCATTTAGATTAACTATCTAGAGCTGTACTACAGGGTTTATATAGTGTTACATTTAAATGAAATATCTAGAGCTGTACTACAGGGTTTATGTAGTGTTTCATGTAGATTAAATATCTAGAGCTGTACTACAGGGTTTGTGTAGTGTTACATGTAGATTAGCTATCTTAAGCTCTACTACAGGGTTTACCTAGCGTTATATGTAGATTAAATTTCAAGAGCTGTACTTCAGGGTTTATGTTGTGTTACATTTAGATTAACTATCTAGAGCTGTACTACAGGTTTTATGTAGTGTTACATTTAGATCAACTATCTAGAGCTCTAATAGTACTACAGCGTGTATGTAGTGTTACATTTAAATGAGCAATCTAGAGCTGTACTACAGGGTTTATGTAGTGTTACATTTAAATTAATTATATAAGCTGTACTACAGGGTTTATGTAGTGTTACATTTAGATTAACTCTCTAGAGCTGTACTACAGGGTGCTTTCCCTGTCCGATATGTTTCGCTGTCTCTTTATGCAATGTTTCATTTATATTAACTATCTAGAGCTGTACTACAGGGTTTATGTAGTGTTACATTTAAATTAATTATATAAAGCTGTACTACAGGGTTTATGTAGTGTTACATTTAGATTAACTCTCTAGAGCAGTACTACAGGGTGCTTTCCCTGTCCGATATGTTTCGCTGTCTCTTTATGCAATGTTTCATTTAGATTAACTATCTAGAGCTGTACTACAGGGTTTATGTAGTGTTACATTTAAATTAATTATATAAAGCTGTACTACATGGTCTATGTAGTGTTACATTTAGATTAACTCTCTAGAGCAGTACTACAGGGTGCTTTCCCTGTCCGATATGTTTCGCTGTCTCTTTATGCAATGTTTCATTTATATTAACTATCTAGAGCTGTACTACAGGGTTAATATAGTGTTACATTTAAATGAAATATCTAGGGCTGTACTACAGGGTTTATGTAGTGTTTCATGTAGATTAAATATCTAGAGCTGTACAAAAGGGATTGTGTAGTGTTACATGTAGATTAACTATCTAAAGTTGTACTACAGGGTTTCGGTAGCGTTACATGTAGATCAAATTTCAAGAGCTGTACTTCAGGGTTAATGTTGTGTTACATTTAGATTAACTATCTAGACATGTTCTCCAGGTTTTATGCAGTGTTACATTTAGATCAACTATCTAAAGCTGTACTAGTACTACTGCGTGTATGTAGTGTTACATTTAAATGAGCAATCTAGAGCTGTACTACAGGGTTTATGTAGTGTTACATTTAAATTAATTATATAAAGCTGTACTACTTGGTTTATGTAGTTTTACATTTAGATTAACTCTCTAGAGCTCTACTACAGGGTTTATGTAGTGTTACATGTAGATTAACTAGCTATAGCTGTACTACAGGGTTTATGCAATGTTCCATTTAGATTAACTATCTAGAGCTGTACTACAGGGTTTGTGCAATGTTTCATTTGGATTAACTATCTGGAGCTGTACTACAGGGTGTTTGTAGTGTTACATTTAAATGAAATATCTAGAGCTGTACAACAGGGTTTATGTAGTGTTACATTTAGATTAACTATCTAGAGCTGTACTACAGGTTTTATGTAGTGTTACATTTAGATCAACTCTCTAGAGCGGTACTACAGGGTGCTTTCTCTGTCCGATATGTTTCTCTGTCTCTTTATGCAATGTTTCATTCAGATTTACTATATAGAGCTGTACTACAGGGTTTATGTAGTGTTATATTTAAATGAACTATCTAGCGCTGTACTACAGGGTTAATGTAGTGTTACATGTATATTAAATATCGAAAGCTGTACTACAAGGTTTATGTAGTGTTACATGTAGATTACCTAGCTAGAGCTGTACTACAGGGTTTATGCAATGTTTCATTTAGATTTACTATCTAGAGCTGTACTACAGGGTTTGTGCAATGTTTTATTTGGATTTACTATCTAGAGCTGTACTACAGGGTGTTTGTAGTGTTACATTTAAATAAAATATCTAGAGCTGTACTACAGGGTTTATGTAGTGTTACATTTAAATGAATTATCTAGAGATGTTATACAGGGTGTATGTAGTGTTACATTTAAATGAACTATCTAGAGCTGTACTTCAGGGTTTATGAAGTGTTACATTAAGATTAACTATCTAGAGCTGTACAGTAACTACAGGTTTTATGTAGTTTTACATTTAGATTAACTATCTAGAGCTGTACTACATGTTTTAAGTAGTGTTACATTTAGATTAACTATCTAGAGCTGTACTACAAGGTTTATGCAGTGTTACATGTAGATTAACTATCTAGAGCTGTACTACAGGGTTTATGTAGTGTTACATTTAAATTAATTATATAAAGCTGTACTACAGGGTTTATGTAGTGTTACATTTAGATTAACTCTCTAGAGCAGTACTACAGGGTGCTTTCCCTGTCCGATATGTTTCGCTGTCTCTTTATGCAATGTTTCATTTAGATTAACTATCTAGAGCTGTACTACAGGGTTTATGTAGTGTTACATTTCAATTAATTATATAAAGCTGTACTACATGGTTTATGTAGTGTTACATTTAGATTAACTCTCTAGAGCAGTACTACAGGGTGCTTTCCCTGTCCGATATGTTTCGCTGTCTCTTTATGCAATGTTTAATTTATATTAACTATCTAGAGCTGTACTACAGGGTTAATATAGTGTTACATTTAAATGAAATATCTAGGGCTGTACTACAGGGTTTATGTAGTGTTTCATGTAGATTAAATATCTAGAGCTGTACAAAAGGGATTGTGTAGTGTTACATGTAGATTAACTATCTAAAGTTGTACTACAGGGTTTCGGTAGCGTTGCATGTAGATCAAATTTCAAGAGCTGTACTTCAGGGTTAATGTTGTGTTACATTTAGATTAACTATCTAGACATATTCTACAGGTTTTATGCAGTGTTACATTTAGATCAACTATCTAAAGCTGTACTAGTACTACTGCGTGTATGTAGTGTTACATTTAAATGAGCAATCTAGAGCTGTACTACAGGGTTTATGTAGTGTTACATTTAAATTAATTATATAAAGCTGTACTACTTGGTGTATGTAGTTTTACATTTAGATTAACTCTCTAGAGCTCTACTACAGGGTTTATGTAGTGTTACATGTAGATTAACTAGCTATAGCTGTACTACAGGGTTTATGCAATGTTCCATTTAGATTAACTATCTAGAGCTGTACTACAGGGTTTGTGCAATGTTTCATTTGGATTAACTATCTGGAGCTGTACTACAGGGTGTTTGTAGTGTTACATTTAAATGAAATATCTAGAGCTGTACAACAGGGTTTATGTAGTGTTACATTTAGATTAACTATCTAGAGCTGTACTACAGGTTTTATGTAGTGTTACATTTAGATCAACTCTCTAGAGCGGTACTACAGGGTGCATTCTCTGTCCGATATGTTTCTCTGTCTCTTTATGCAATGTTTCATTCAGATTAACTATATAGAGCTGTACTACAGGGTTTATGTAGTGTTATATTTAAATGAACTATCTAGCGCTGTACTACAGGGTTAATGTAGTGTTACATGTATATTAAATATCGAAAGCTGTACTACAAGGTTTATGTAGTGTTACATGTAGATTACCTAGCTAGAGCTGTACTACAGGGTTTATGCAATGTTTCATTTAGATTAACTATCTAGAGCTGTACTACAGGGTTTGTGCAATGTTTTATTTGGATTTACTATCTAGAGCTGTACTACAGGGTGTTTGTAGTGTTACATTTAAATAAAATATCTAGAGCTGTACTACAGGGTTTATGTAGTGTTACATTTAAATGAATTATCTAGAGATGTTATACAGGGTGTATGTAGTGTTACATTTAAATGAACTATCTAGAGCTGAACTTCAGGGTTTAGGAAGTGTTACATTTAGATTAACTATCTAGAGCTGTACAGTAACTACAGGTTTTATGTAGTTTTACATTTAGATTAACTATCTAGAGCTGTACTACATGTTTTATGTAGTGTTACATTTAGATTAACTTTCTAGAGCTGTACTACAAGGTTTATGCAGTGTTACATGTAGATTAACTATCTAGAGCTGTACGACAGGGTTTATGCAATGTTTCATTAGATTAACTATCTAGAGCTGTACTACAGGGTTTATGCAATGTTTCAATTAGATTAACTATCTAGATCTGTACTACAGGGTTTATGTAGTGTTACATTTAAATGAAATATCTAGAGCTGTACTACAGGGTTGATGTAGTGTTTCATGTAGATTAAATATCTAGAGCTGTACTACAGGGTTTATGTAGTGTTACATGTAGATTAACAAACTAAATCTGTACTACAGGGTTTACGAAGCGTTACATGTAGATTAAATTTTAAGAGCTGTACTTCAGGGTTTATGTTGTGTTACATTTAGATTAACTATCTAGAGCTTTACTACAGGTTTTATGTAGTGTTACATTTAGATCAACTATCTAGAGCTGTACTAGTACTACAGCGTGTATGTAGTCTTAAATTTAAATGAGCAATCTAGAGCTGTACTACAGGGTTTATGTAGTGTTACATTTAAATTAATTATATAAAGCAGTACTACAGGGTTTATGTAGTGTTACATTTAGATTAACTCTCTAGAGCTGTACTACAGGGTGCTTTCCCTGTCCGATATGTTTCTCTGTCTCTTTATGCAATCTTTCATTTAGATTAACTATCTAGAGATGTACTACAGGGTTTATGTAGTGTTGTATTTAAATGAAATATCTAGTGCTGTACTACAGGGTTTATGTGGTGTTACATTTAGATTAACTATCTAAAGCTGTACTACAGGGTTTATGTTGTGTTACAAATAGATTAACTAGCTAGAGCTGCACTACAGCGTTTATACAATGTTTCATTTAGATTAACTATCTAGATCTGTACTGCAGGGTTTGTGCAATGTTTCATTTGGATTAACTATCTAGTGCTGTACTACAGGATGTTTGTAGTGTTACATTTAAATGAAATATCTAGAGCTGTACTACAAGGTTTATGCAGTGTTACATGTAGATTAACTAGCTATAGCTGTAATACAGGGTTTATGCAATGTTCCATTTAGATTAACTATCTAGAGCTGTACTACAGGGTTTGTGCAATGTTTCATTTGGATTAACTATCTGGTGCTGTACTACAGGGTGTTTGTAGTGTTACATTTAAATGAAATATCTAGAGCTGTACAACAGGGATTTTTGTAGTGTTACATTTAAATGAACTATCTAGAGCTGTACTTCAGGGTTTATGAAGTGTTACATTTAGATTAACTATCTAGAGCTGTACTACAGGTTTTATGTAGTGTTACATTTAGATCAACTCTCTAGAGCGGTACTACAGGGTGCTTTCCCTGTCCGATATGTTTCTCTGTCTCTTTATGCAATGTTTCATTCAGATTAACTATATAGAGCTGTAATACAGGGTTTATGTAGTGTTATATTTAAATGAACTATCTAGTGTTGTACTACAGGGTTAATGTAGTGTTACATGTATATTAAATATCGAAAGCTGTACTACAAGGTTTATGTAGTGTTGCATGTAGATTACCTAGCTAGAGCTGTACTACAGGGTTTATGCAATGTTTCATTTAGATTAACTATCTAGAGCTGTACTACAGGGTTAGTGCAATGTTTTATTTGGATTTACTATCTAGAGCTGTACTACAGGGTGTTTGTAGTGTTACATTTAAATGAAATATCTGGAGCTGTACTACAGGGTTTATGCAATGTTTCATTTAGATTATCTATCTAGAGCTGTACTACAGGGTTTGTGCACTGTTTTATTTGGATTAACTATCTAGAGCTGTACTACAGGGTGTTTGTAGTGTTTCATTTAGATTAACTATCTAGTGCTGTACTACAGGGTGTTTGTAGTATTACATTTAAATGAAATATCTAGAGCTGTACTACAAGGTTTATGCAGTGTTACATGTAGATTAACTATCTAGAGCTGTAGTACAGGGTTTATACAATGTTTCATTAGATTAACTATCTAGAGCTGTACTACAGGGTTTATGCAATGTTTCATTTAGATTAACTATCTAGAGCTGTACTACAGGGTTGATGTAGTGTTACATTTAAATGAAATATCTAGAGCTGTACTACAGGGTTTATGTCGTGTTTCATGTAGATTAAATATCTAGAGCTGTACTACAGGGTTTGTGTAGTGTTACATGAAGATTGACTATCTAAAGCTGTACTACAGGGTTTACGAAGCGTTACATGTAGATTAAATTTCAAGAGCTGTACTTCAGGGTTTATGTTGTGTTACATTTAGATTAACTATCTAGAGCTGTACTACAGGGTTTATGTAGTGTTACATTTA
This sequence comes from Cyrtodaria siliqua, assembly GCA_037043455.1. Taxonomy (NCBI): domain Eukaryota; kingdom Metazoa; phylum Mollusca; class Bivalvia; order Adapedonta; family Hiatellidae; genus Cyrtodaria; species Cyrtodaria siliqua. The sequence goes on from JAWPHD010018585.1 coordinate 32,876, forward strand.
CATGAAATATCTAGAGCTGTACTACAGGGTTTATGTATTTTTACATTTAAATGAACTATCTAGAGCTGTACTACAGGGTTCATGTAGGGTTATATTTAAATGAACTATCTAGAGCTGTACTACAGGGGGTATGTATTTTTACATGTAAATGAAATATCTAGAGCTGTACTACAAGGTTTATATAGTGTTACATTTAAATGAACTATCTAGAGCTGTATAACAGGGTTTTTATAGTGGTCGATGTAGATTAACTATCTAGAGCTGTACTACAGGGTTTATGTAGTGTTGCATTTAAATGAACTATCTAGAGCTGTTCTACAGTGTTTATGTAGTGTTGCATTTAAACGAAGTATCTAGAGCTGTATTACAGTGTTTATGTAGTGTTACATTTAAATGAGCTATCTAGAGATGTATTACATGTTTTATGTAGTTTTAGATTGAAATGAACTATCTAGAGTTGTACTGCAGGGTTTATGTAGTGTTACATTTAAATGAACTATCTAGAGCTGTACTACAGGGTTTATGTATTTTTACATTTAAATGAAATATCTAGAGCTGTGCTAAAGGGTTCATGTAGGGTTATATTTAAATGAACTATCTAGAGCTGTACTACAGGGTGTATGTAGTGTTGCATTTAAATGATCTATCTAGAGCTGTTCTACAGTGTTTATGTAGTGTTGCATTTAAACGAAGTATCTAGAGCTGTATTACAGTGTTTATGTAGTGTTGCATTTAAACGAACTATCTAGAGCTGTATCACAGTGTTTATGTAGTGTTGCATTTAAATGAACTATCTAGAGCTGTACTACAACGTTTATGTTGTGTTACATTGATACATTTAAATGAACTATCTAGAGCTGTTCTACAGTGTTTATGTAGTGTTGCATTTAAACGAACTATCTAGAGCTGTATCACAGTGTTTATGTAGTGTTACATTTAAATGAGCTATCTAGAGATGTATTACATGTTTTATGTAGTTTAAGATTAAATGAACTATCTAGAGTTGTACTACAGTATGTAGTGTTACATTTAAATGAACTATCTAGAGCTGTACTACAGGGTTGATGTAGTGTTACAATGCTATTGACTATCTAGGGCTGTATTAGAGGGTTTATGTAGTATTACATTAAAGGAGCTATCTAGAGATGTACTACAGGTTTTATGTAGTGTTAGAATTATATCAACTATCTAGAGCTGTACTACAGTGTTTATGTAGCGTTACATTTAAATGAACTATCTAGAGCTGTACTACAGGGTTTATTGAGTGTGACATTTAAATGAACTATTTAAAGTTGTACTACAGGATTTATGTAGTGTTACATTTAACTGAACTATATATAGTTGTACTACAGGGTTTATGTAGTGTTACAATTATATTGACTGTCTAGAGCTGTACTACAGGGTTTATGTAGTGTTAAATTTAAATGAACTATCTAGAGCTGTACTACAGGGTTTATGTATTTTTACATTTAAATGAACTATCTAGAGCTGTACTACAGGGTTTATATAGTGTTTAATTTAAATGAACTATCTAGAGCTGTACTACAGGGTTTATGTAGTGTTACATTTAAACGAACTATCTGGAGCTCTACTACAGTAGTTGTGTAGTGTTACATTTAGATTAACTATCTAGAGCTGTATAACAGGTTTTTTGTAGTGTTATATGTAGATTAACTATCTAGAGCTGTACTACAGGGATTATGTAGTGTTATATTTAAATGAACTATCTGCATGATCTAGTGCTGTACTACAGGGTTTATGTAGTGTTACATATAGATTACCTATCTAAAGCTGTACTACAGGGTTTATGTAGTGTTATATGTAGATTAACTAGCTAGAGCTGTACTACAGGGTTTATGCAATGTTTCATTTAGATTAACTATCTAGAGCTGTACTACAGGGTTTATGTAGTGTTACATTTAAATGAAATATCTAGAGCTGTACTACAGGGTTTATGTAGTGTTATGTGTAGATTAACTAGCTAGAGCTGTACTACAGGGTTTATGCAATGTTTCATTTAGATTAACTATCTAGAGGTGTAGTACAGGGTTTATGTAGTGTTACAATTAAATGAAATATCTAGAGCTGTACTACAGGGTTTATGTAGTGTTTCATGTAGATTAAATATCTAGAGCTGTACTACAGGGTTTGTGTAGTGTTACATGTAGATTAACTATCTAAAGCTGTACTTCAGGGTTTATGTAATCATATTACATTTAAACGAAATTTCTGGAGCAGTACTGCAGGGTGTATGTATTGTCACATTTAAACGAAATATCTAGAGCTGTACTACAGTGTTTATACAGTGTTGCATTCAAATGAACTATCTAGATCTGTACTACAGGGTTTATGTAATGTTACATTTAGATTATCTATCTTGAGCTGTACTACGGGTGTTATGTAGTGTTACATGTAAATAAACTATCTAGAGCTGTACTACAGGGTTTAAGTGTTGTTGTTACATTTAAATGAACTAGCTAGAGTTGTACTACAGGATTTATGTAGCGTTACAATTATATTAAACATCTAGAGCTATACTACAGGATTGATGTAGTGTTACAATTATATTAAACATATAGAGCTGTACTACATTGTTTATGTAGTGTTGCATTTACATGAAATATCTATAGCTGTACCACAGGGTTTATGTAGTGTTACAATTAAATGAGCTATCTAGAGCTGTACAACAGGGTTTATGTAGTGTTACAATTATATAAAACATCTAGAGCTATACTACAGGATTTATGTAGTGTTACAATTATATTAAACATATAGAGCTGTACTACAGGGTTTATGTAGTGTTACATTTACAAGAAATATCTAGAGCTGTACTACAGGGTTTATGTATTTTTACATTTAAATGAACTATCTAGAGCTGTACTACAGGGTTTATGTAGTGTTTCATGTGGATTAAATATCTAGAGCTGTACTACAGGGTTTGTGTAGTGTTACATGTAGATTATCTATCTAAAGCTGTACTACCGGGTTTACGTAGCGTTACATGTAGATTAAATATCAAGAGCTGTACTACAGGGTTTATGTAATCATGTTACATTGAAACGAAATATCTGGAGCAGTACTGCAGGGTGTACTTAGTGTCACATTTAAACGAACTATCTAGAGCTGTACTAGAGGGTTTATGTAATGTTACATTTAGATTATCTGTCTAGAGCTGTACTACGGGTTTTATGTAGTGTTACATTTAAATAAACTATCTAGAGCTGTACTACAGGGTTTAAGTGTTGTTGTTACATTTAAATGAACTAGCTAGAGTTGTTCTACAGGAATTATGTAGTGTTACAATTATATTAAATATCTAGAGCTATACTACAGGATTTATGTAGTGTTACAATTATATTAAACATATAGAGCTGTACTACGGTGTTTATGTAGTGTTGCATTTACATGAAATATCTATAGCTGTACAAAAGGGTTTATGTAGTGTTACATTTAAATAAGCTATCTAGAGCTGTACTACAGGGTTTATGTAGTGTTACAATTATATAAAACATCTAGAGCTATACTACAGGATTTATGTATTGTTACAATTATATTAAACATATAGAGCTGTACTACAGGGTTTATGTAGTGTTACATTTACATGAAATATCTAGAGCTATACTACAGGGTGTATGTATTTTTACATTTAAATGAGCTATCTAGAGCTGTACTACAGGGTTTATGTAGTGTTTAATTTAAATGAACTATCTAGAGCTGTACTACAGGGTATATATAGCGTTACATTTAAATGAACTACCTAGAGCTGTACTAGAGTGTTTGTGTAGTGTTACATTTAGATTAACTATCTAGAGCTGTATAACAGGGTTTTGTAGTGTTATATGTAGACTTACTATCTAGAGCTGTACTACAGGGTTTATGTAGTGTTGCATTTAAATGAACTATCTAGAGCTGTACTTCAACGTTCATGTTGTGTTACATTTATACATTTAAATGAACTATCTAGAGCTGTTCTACAGTGTTTATGTAGTTTTGCATTTACACGAACTATCTAGAGCTGTATCACAGTGTTTATGTAGTGTTACATTTAAATGAGCTATCTAGAGATGTACTACATGTTTAATGTAGTTTTAGATTGAAATGAAATATCTAGAGTTGTACTACAGGGTTTATGTAGTGTTACATTTAAATGAACTATCTAGAGATGTACTACAGGGTTGATGTAGTGTTACAATTATATTGACTATCTAGGGCTGTTTTAGAGGGTTTATGTAGTGTTACAATAAATGAGCTATCTAGAGATGTACTACAAGTTTTATGTAGTGTTACAATTATATTAACTATCTAGAGCTGTACTTCTGGGTTTATGTAGTGTTAAATTTAAATGAACTATCTAGAGCTGTAATACAAGGTTTATCTTGTGTTACATTTAGATGAAATATCTAGAGCTGTACTACAGGGTTCATGCAGTGTTACATGTAGATTAACTATCTAGAGCTGTACTACTTTTTTTATGTAGTGTTTTATTTAAATGAACTATCTAGAGCTGTACTACAGGGTTGATGTCTTTTTACATTTAAATGAACTATTTAAAGCTGTACTACAGGATTTAGGTAGTGTTACATTAAATTGAACTATATATAATTGTACTACAGGTTTTATTGAGTGTTACAATTATATTGACTGTCCAGAGCTGTACTACAGGGTTGATGTATTTTTACATTTAAATGAACTATTTAAAGCTGTACTACAGGGTTTAGGTAATGTTACATTAAATTGAACTATATATAATTGTACTACAGGTTTTATGTAGTGTTACAATTATATTGACTGTCCAGAGCTGTACTACAGGGTTTATGTAGTGTTAAATTTAAATGAACTATCTAGAGCTGTAATACAGGGTTTATCTAGTGTTACATTTAGATGAAATATCTAGAGCTGTACTACAGGGTTCATGCAGTGTTACATGTAGATTAACTATCTAGAGCTGTACTACTGTGTTTATGTAGTGTTTTATTTAAATGAACTATCTAGAGCTGTACTACAGGGTTGATGTATTTTTACATTTAAATGAACTATCTAGAGCTGTACTACAGGGTTTAAATAGTGTTTAATTTAAATGAACTATCTAGAGCTGTACTACAGGGTTTATGTAGTGTTACATTTAAATGAACTTTCTGGAGCTGTACTACAGTGTTTGTGTAGTGTTACATTTAGATTAACTATCTAGAGCTGTATAACAGGGTTTTTGTAGTGTTATATGTATATTAACTATCTAGAGCTGTACTACAGGGTTTATGCAGTGTTACATTTATATGAACTATCTAGAGCTGTACTACAAGGTTTATGTTGTGTTACATTTATACATTTATAATCATTTCTATCTATGCTGTCAAGGTGGCGTATTCTTTTGCTGCATTTACATAAAATACATGCAGCTGCACATGCTACAGTAAATAGTATACAGTGTTACATTTACCACATCTAAATGTAGCTGAGCAAGTAGGCTATAACTAACTAAAACTTCATTAGTGGGCTGCTGTAGTGTTGATTATACAATAACTATATACAGTTGTACTAGATGGCATGTGTACATCTATAATGTATTGTGTTGTTTTATGCGATTTTTATTTTTTTGTGTTTTTTTAAAAAAATTAAAGAAAGGAATATGATTAATATTTATATGAAAGCCTTATTTATATAAAATGTGTACTCGAATAATGTACATCATAACGTAAATATGGTAAAACAAAATCATTATATAATCTATTTATTTCCATGTTATCAGGTGGCCACGTTGATCACCAAACAGGTAAATATTTGTTTATTATTTACATGGTGTTAAAAATGCAATTCTTTTTGAAGATTTAGAGTAAATGTTTGCAGATGTATGCAGTGTTGTCTTAATCATAACTTTCTAAAGCTATCTAAAGATGGCGCATTTAATGTGACATTTACCATAAAATACATGCAGCTGCACATGCTACTGTACATACTATGCATTTTTACATTTACCATGACTACATTTAGCTGCGCAGGGTGTCTATGACTAATTACAACACCGATGTAGAGTTGCTTATATACAGGAACTATGCCCAGCTGTACCAGACGGCATGGAGGAATCTGTATTTTATTGTAACATTTTTTTAACTTATGTTTATGTTAAATATTCATATGAATGCTTTGTTTATTTAAAAGTTGTGCTCGAATAATGGTTATCATGACGTACACATGGTAAAACGAACTCATTATGTAATCTATTTTTTTCCATGTCATCAGGTGGCCACGTTGATAAACCAACAGGTAAATATGTGTTATATTATTTACACGGTGTTAAACCTGCAGTTCTTTTCTGATTTGTTTACAATAAATATTTGCAGTTACGCATTTATTGTTGCATTTACCATACAGTACA